>JAWPHD010001226.1:0-157500 GCA_037043455.1 Cyrtodaria siliqua
TGGCATTTTTCAACAGCTCTGATGTAATTCCCTTGTAATCAAGATCATCAATATGCTTTTTGTACTTTGTTATTCTTTCTGGATGTATTGCAGTAGGAAATGTGTATGCCAAATGGCACCACCTGAATTCATCACCTTTCTTATTTTTTATATTTATCAGACCTTTTTAGGATTAGAAAGTTCTATTGGTAACTCTAAATAAGGAATTCTATGACTATTTTTCGCGTCCGGCGAAGCTGAGTGAATGGTTCTATTTTATCTACCATGCACAATGCTACAGAGAAAACCTTACTATATTGTTTCGGGGATTTTTCAATTTCTTTTATACTCATTATATAATAGTATATATAAAAGGTTTTTTTAAGCCTAAATTCATTATTTTAATTAATTTTAATTAATTTTAACCAGCATAAATAATAATACCAATTCCCTTTTCTAACAAAATAGCATAGTGATAAATGAAATAATCTTCATTTATGATGCAATTAGTTGCTAATGAGATTGTTTCATCGTGTAAATTGTTTAAGTTTTTTTATATCCTTATTTCCACGGCTGTTATATCTTTTGGGCCTTAGATATAATTCTTTCAGCCAAATACTTCAAGTTTGCCAAAACTATTAGTTCTTTATCAATTCTGCTCATATCTTTAAAATTAATCTATAAAGTTTGTTTCATGCAATCTTCTTTAAAGTTTTTGATTTCTTTTTCTATTTGATTCATTATACTATTACATAGATATTTGTTTTTTTTAAGCCCTTGTTTAAAATAATAATAATATCATATGATATTATAATGATCTGTACATATTGTAAAAACGTTTTTGGATGTTTTCGATTCTTTTGAAATTTGCATTGATTGTTTTTTATTTTACATAGTCGACAAAAAGACACATTGTAAAGATTGTGTTGGGTGCAGACTTTGTTACAAGTGTACCTATGCATGTGCAAATTGTAATAGTACTTATGGAGTTTTTGATGGGGAACGTATTTGTTTTAATTGCGGAACGTACAACGGATTTGATCTCGTGGCAGATTATCGGGGCGTTCGCAAAAAGAGGGTCTACCATCTGGAAAACCTTTTAGAAAAGCATAATTTATCTCCTACGGAGAAACAGAGATGTGAGGATATTTTTACAAAACTGTGAACATTTTAGATAACATAGGAGGCCGGAAAAGTATAATTAAATTTGATTACATTTTCCAAAAAATGTTTGATATGTTAAAAATACAAAGGAAAACAAAACCCATTAAAACAAAAGCCACAATGGACAATTATAATAAAATGTGGGAACAGGTTGAAAATGAATTATTCTGAATTATCATAACCGATCAATTTGTACCGCTTTATGCATTTCTCCAAGGGTTCAGAAAATTATCGTTTTGTTGGATTTGCAATATTTTAGTGAAACACAATGTGATTACGTCTTTTTAACATAACATTTTTCTTTGCAATTCCTTTTACTCAGTAGGACAGCGATTATTGGGGGAACTGCTCCAACAACAGCTATAAACACAGGAACTGCTGGAACCAATGCCAGTGCAGCAGTACAACCAATTATTCTGCTTGAAACCTGCAACCCTGTGTTAATCCTACCACATAATGTATAACTAAGTCTGTATGCTGCTGCTAGTCGAGTCAAATAACTAATTAATTCTTCCTTGTTTTTAATAATTAGATCAATTAAAATATTTAGAAAATAATTCTTCATGTTCTACGGCTGATATCTTACCTATTTTTAATAATTCATCAATTATGCTAATACCTTTATTTATTAAGAAAGGTAAAAATATCGGACAGGGAAAGCAGCATTCAAGGACGACAATCAACCACAAAACACAAAAACAAACACGCAAAAAGACAAACGAGAAGGCAAAAGTAATACAAAATGCAAACGACATCACAAACACAAAAGGATTGACAATAGGGCTACCGCCTTGGAACGGTCAGTGGCAACAAAGCCACTGGGGGGGGGGGGGGGGGGGGGGGGGGGTGGGGGGGGCGGGGGGGGGGGGGGGGTTAAACCGGTTCTAGGGTGCACCAAACCTCACACTTACCCTACTGTCATCCCATTAAAACAGGACAGTGTAAATAAAGAAATCCCCGCCATGATCTAATCTCTAACCAACAAGGCAGCATCAATAGGCAATATAAGTAAAACACAAATATGCTCGTGTAAATATAATACAAAAAACAATAGCCTAGAAAGCCACAATGAAGGTACTCAATGACTTGGCAGAAGCCAGAGCAACAAGAGAATAAACCATTAAGAGCACTCTGGACTATTATTTCCTGATTCGAAACTTCCACATACCAGCTCAAGATCATTAACCAAATCGTCAGGGCTAATGTAATATTCTATTTATCTGTAATGTAATATCCTAAAATCTGCTTGAACGTTGAAGAACCTTTTTGAATTGGCAAACCAGATAATTCTGTCAGTTTCGTGAAAGCAGATGAGACGGCTTTGAATAAGTTTTGTTATTATTGTAGCGTTTTGTTATTAATCAATAAAATCACTGTTTGCTTTCTGATTTAATACAACTGTTTCTCCTTGTTTAGCAATAAGTTTGTGATGAACAGTAAGTTCAGGCAAATCAATTTGCAAAAAATACCATAGTAGCCATCTTTGCTGACTTTGTAAGAATTCCTTTTTTGTTGTATTCCATTGCCTACAATAGTCTCGCTATTTGCGATCATTGACTGAATTCTATTTCTGTACTTATTCAAATCGCCTGACTCTTTTTCTAGATAATCTCTGTCCAGTTTATATGATTCTTTCTGCTATGTTTTTTTTTCTTTTTTTATTCGTTTAGTTAGGATAGTTTTGCCACGCCTAACTTCAGCGATTCTATCAGAAACCTCCCCAAGTATGTATTTTGCACCCTCAAGTATCTCTTCTGCATCATGCCCTCTTTTAACTAGCTCCGATGGTAATGGGAAGCCATATGACTCCATCACAGCCTTATTAATACCAGCATCCAAATTGCCCTTAATTATCGTCTTATGTTTTATATCTGATTTTGCTTTATCAGATTCTCCGTAGAGCAACTGGGCAAATTGCCCTTAATTATCGTCTTATGTTTTATATCTGATTTTGCCTTATCAGATTCTCCGTAGAGCAAGTGGGGCAACCCTTCATATTTGTGGTACTCTTGTACTTCCTCGCCTATAGCTCTAGGAAGGGCAGCTAATTGTTGGCTCATTTCTAGAAGAGTAGCTAACTGTTTAGTTAACTGCTCGGACTGCTCTTTTATTTCACTAGTTACCGGTTTAAATATTTCTTTGTACAAATCGCTACTAGCTCCGTTTTCTAATCTTTTTGAATAACTTTATTTTCATATTCTTTAAAAAGATTATTTGATATTTGCATTTTATCTGCTAATTCTTTCCACTTTAACAAAGGCATATATACTATAAGGTTAGATAAAAGGAGATAAGTTAAGATGAAACAAGTTAAGTTATATTGCTTGTAAAACATGTATCATCTGTTTTTGAGTTGTTTTCTTGGTTGCTTTCTTGGCTTGGGGCTAAACTGGTACCTTGGCTGCTTTTTATAATTTGGCAATATTTGAGAAGCTAGTGCTCTTTGTTTGTCCGCGTGCTATTTTAGCCGTAAGCTTTTTCTTTTCTTCTTCTGTTCTTATTTTGTTGGCTAGTTGCTTTCTCAAACCAATTAATTCTCTCTCTGTTGCAATGAAATAAAGTTGGATGGCTTGCTTGTTGGTTCCTTTTATACTTCGCGGCTTTTTTATGCTAGGTGTAAAAGGTTTTGGTGCTGCCTCTTTTGGTTTTTGGACATCCTTAACTACTGTAACAAAACCATAATACCTAACTTGATTTGCTTTGAAAAATTCTGCTTCTGTTCCAAGTTTTTAACGTATGGGATTGTTTTTATTCCACAATAAACCTTAGACATTATACTAGTAGGTTAGATAATATTAATATTTTCCAAGTATTATTATAATAGAAATTCCAAACTATGAAATGAATACAGAAAACGGTAATTTCAAACAGATATGTAACTTTATGCCATGCCAGGCTGCTGTTTTAGAATGCTAATTTGTGGTAATTCGGGATCTGGTAAAACAAATACATTAGTTCACATGTTGTTAAAACCTTTAGTGTATTACGACAAGATTTATTTATTTGCTAAAAACTTGGAACAGTCAAAGTGCAATGTCTTGTCACAAAAGCTTGATCAAATAGCCAAAAAGAATAAAATTCCAGTCGAAGACATATTAGAATGTATAAATGATGAAGTTATCCCTGTGGATGATTTGGATTCTGATACTCAAAAAGATAGCTATTTTGATGATTATGTTTGCGAGCTAACCAAAACGATATTATCAATTACTTTATCCAGAGCAGGCACAAACATTGTTGCGTAATTTATTTATCGCAATCTTATTACAAAACTCACAAAGAATTCGCTTAAACTGTTCTCATTATATTTTCTTCACAACGCCAGTTAATCGTGAGCTGGGTATGCTTTCTAACGAACTAGATGTTAGCAAAGATCAGTATAAAAAAGCAACTGACAAACAGTATGATTTTCTGTATTTTGATCTCTCGGATCAAAAGAAACTTCATAGGTGAAATTTAATATTATAATGGGACTTTTTAATGATCTTGGAAGCGAGGAAGCTAGTTCAGGCAGTGTTAATATTACACATGTTTGTATTGTGCTATCTGAGTATATAAAACAGAAACATCTGGTTAATTATTTTTACAAGGGTAACAATCAGGAAAACGTTTTAAGATGGATAAAAATAGAATTATCAATGTTGGTAATCCAGCAGATGCAGATGATGTAGCAACAAAACAATTTACTTTAAAAAGAATAAGAAAGATTTAGCGACGATTTTAATATGGAAAAATACCAGAAATTATGAAATATTTAACAACTGGCGTTGATGACAAAATAAGTCGAATACAGAAGCAATTACAGACAAACCGCAAGAAATAGATTGATATTCAAAATGGCTTAAAATATGAAATAAAACTTCTGGGTGATGCTTTAAAAGAGGCTGGAGTGGAAGATAGCGAGCTCTATAAAAAGTTAGGTGAAAAAATGCAAGTTAGTGTTGAAAGTATTAATGAGCGGATCGCAACAATAAATCAACAAATGGTTGATAACAATGAACTTAAAGCTGCTATTGCTGAAGCTTCAAGCCAAATGAGAACGCTTTTGATAGAGAAATAACTCAAATTAAAAAAATAAATGAACAGATAAACACTCAGGTTGATGATATCTACAAGGAGTTTGAAGACGTCAAAAAGAGAATGGTTACTGACAAACAGTATGATTTACACTGGAGGATACTTTGAACAAAATGGATGACAACAATGAACTAGAAACAGCCATTAATGAAGTTTCAATACAAATGAGAGTAACCCAGGATGAAAGAAGCAGAGCTTTTGATGGCGAAATAATTCTCCTTAAAAATCATAATCAGTGGTCTGATAGTCGCCACACAGCACTTCTTGCTATAATTGATCAGTAAGGTCTACGGGGCCGTCATAGGACGCGGGAACGACAGCATTCGCCATTTGGGCGACAGACCAGACGGTAGCCACGGAGACGCTAGGCAAGAGGGCCTAGTTACGCAGATAGCTACGCAGATAACGTCACCGGATTTGTAATACCGGGACTTGGGCCATCGCCGGAGAGAATCGTGCGAGTGGGCGTCGCGTGTGGATTACGTCACCGGAAGTATGTCACTGGGTCGAAGAGCAACCGCTAAGGACGGGATTGCAATATAACGCGGGAGTGAAGTGTTAGTGCCGGGAACTGTACCGGAAGGACTCAGCTAGATATAGCTTTGAGAGATAAGATAGCGTGTGATATAGTATACATATATATAAGATATTCAGTCTGATTAAAACCGAACAGTTTAATCTAACGTGCAGTGAACATCATTTTAAACATGATTTAAAACCTGGATAATTCTACTTTGTCATTTGTATTCATTTGTATATATATTCATCTTGTTGTAAATAAATTTGTAAATTTATTTATTCTTGATTCTCCCTTGGTGAGTTGTCTCCACTTGGTCCATCTTGTTACATACATATTATTATGAACTTTGTTTTAAATTTATTTTTTAGTAATTAAATAAGAACAGTGTACTTATACATTCGACAGCTCTATTTCGTATTGTGCTTTATTTGATGTTTAATTGTTTAATGTCTCAAATCACGGAATACCAATATAATATTTTTAAACTTTTTTTTCAAAATAACTTATATTAAACGAAACATGAGATCGTGAATCCTATACTAGTACCTATGCATGCTATTACATGTAATACAACATTTTATTTGTTTCACAAAAAAGTTTTATAATAAAATGATTCTAAATTAGATTATTTTTTTTCAATAAAATAGTCGAAACATTATTTTTGCATCTAATATGACAACAAATATCAAAAAAGTAATTACAGCAATTTTTGATAATATTAAATAAATTGATTTGGGTGTATAAAGGTCTTATAGAATATGGAAGCACTAATTTGAAACAATTTAAAATATTGATTGTCTTTGCAAGTTGCTAGCCTTTTGAACTCTTATTATATATGAGCAGATTAATATGTCTATAAATATATTTAAAAAACATGACATTTTGAAAACAACATTGTATACTTAAGGAGAATGCAAATGTAATAATTTAATAGTGTTTAATACAGATATTGAAATATTTTTATTATAAACTAATTGTACAGAATATGTCACGTCTGTGCTGTGTATACTTGTGACGCTCTATGCCAATTGAGATAACCGAGTGGTTAGATGAAATTATTAAATGTTCAACTCATAAAACCTCCTTTTATTCTTCTTCTTCTTTTTCGTCTTCGTCTTCGTCTTCTTCGTCTTCGTCTTCTTCGTCTTCGTCTTCTTCGTCTTCTTCTTCTTCTTCTTCTTCGTCTTCGTCTTCGTCTTCGTCTTCTTCTTCTTCTTCTTCTTCTTTGGATGCATTATATGTGCGAAACAATGTTAGAAAACCATTTAATTTCAATGCTTGCGAAAACATTTTCACATTTTTTATAAATGAGTGTTAAGATATGTACTTTTAATGTTAAAGGTCTTGGAGAATATAATAAAAGAATACAACTGTACGAATATCTAAAGTCAAATCAATTTGCAATTTGTTTTTTACAAGAACTTCACTGTGAATGTACAACATATAATTTGTGGGAAAAACAATGGGACAATGAAGCGTTCTTTTCAGGTAATAGTAGAAACAGTATGGGTGTGGGCATCCTTCTTAATTCAATTTTTTCATATGAGGTTGTAGAATACAAAAATATAGTTGAATGTAGACTACAGTCATTAAAACTTTAATCATTGAAAAAGAATACACCTTTTTAAACGTTTATGGGCCGCACAATGACAATGTGGACTTTTTAAATATGTTAAGAAAAATATTTATAGACAATGACAGTGACACATGTATAATAGGTGGTGATTTTAACACTATTATAGACGCTAATAAGACAAAAAGAACGGAAATCCTAACAATAGTAAAAATAAAAGAGAAAAAAATAATTCAATTATTGAAAATAACGATATCACGATATATGGTGAATGTTAAACCCTGATTCGTGTCATTATACATGGCACTCTAATCATAAACCAACTATTTATAGCAGACTTGATTACTTTCTAGTCTCATCAAATATCTTAAACTCGATCACTAAATGTAAGATTTCTGTTGGTATCCGGTCGGACCACTCAATTGTTTATTTTAATATTAATACAGATTATGAACCGCGTGGTCCAGGATATTTTAAAATTAATAACTGTGTAATTTTAGAAAATGAATATCAGGAAATAATAAGAAAATCGATTAATGATATAACAGAAATAAATAAAAGTTCGAATCCAAATACAATCTGGGAATTAATTAAAGGTACAGTACGAAACGAGACTATAAAATATACTTCAAAGAAAAGTAAAGAATCAAAGTTTAGAAAATAATCTTAAAGAAGAAATATATAAATTAGATGAAGAATTGTCAAATGATCAAAATAACCATAATCTATTATATATATATTAAACAATAAAAAAAAGAATTAACAAATATAATAAATATGAAAACAAACGGTATTATTTTACGAGCTAAGACTGAATGGATTGAAGGTGCGGAAAAAAATACTAAATGTTTTTCAAACTTAGAAAAAAAGAGGGCAGAATCTAAAAAAATAAATAGACTTACATGCAGTAATTGTGAGATAACAAAATCAAAAGATATACTAAAAGAAACAAAAAGATTTTATAAAGAACTATACAGCAAGGTTCAAACAAGCGACGAAAATTTAAATTTTTTCAATAATCATAATATTAATAAATTAAATGATAATCAACAAGAATTATGTAATGGTGTTTTAACTGAACATGAGTGTAAAATAGCTTTAAAAGACATGAAAAATAACAAGAGTCCAGGGTCCGTTGGGTTATCAACAGAATTTTATAAAATATTTTGGAATGACATAAAACAGTTTTACGTTGAATCAATAAACTACTCATGCATGCATGACACTTTAACACCATTGCAGAAGCAAGGTATTATAACGCTTTTACCTAAAAAAAGACAAAGACCTTTCACTATTGATAAAATGGAGACCAATAAGCTTATTATATGTAGACTATAAAATTGCGACAAAAACTATAGCTAACAGAATGAAAAAAGTATTACCAGACATTATTAATAACAGTCAGACAGGATTCTTAAAAGGACGTTACATTGGTAAAAATATAAGTACAGTTTTTGAATGCATTGACAACTTGAATAACGACAATAGACCGGGACTGATATTCTTCGCTGATTTTGAAAAGCGTTCGACAGTGTTGTGTTGACCATAGTTTTATTTTTAAAACATTACAATATTTTAAATTTGGTAACGAATTTATCAACTGGATAAAATTATTTTATAATGACGCACAAAGTTGTGTGTCAAATAATGGTTATTCCTCAGAGTATTTTTAATATAAAAAGAGGAGTTAGGTAAGGATGCCCATTGTCTCCATATTTGTTTATATTAGCTATAGAAATGTTATATAAAGCTGTAAATAACGATAACAATATTGAAGGCGTAAAGGTACGCGAAAACACTATCAAATACACTGCTTTTGCAGACGATGCCACATTTATGTTAAATGGAAATTAATCTTCATTTGAATCTTTAATATTATTAATTGATACGTTTAGCTCCATTTCCGGTTTAAAGTTAAATTCCAAGAAATCGATTATTCTCCGTGCAGGCTCTTTAAAGAAATCCATGATAATATTTTGTAAAGAAAAAAAAATTGCTTGGACTAATGAAAAAGCATCAACGCTGGGAATCGTTTTCACGAACGGTAATAATAAAAATAAAGATTTAAACTACAATCCAAAAATAGAACAATTTCAAAACTGCCTTGATAACTGGAAGAAATATATAATGTCGATTTTAGGTAAAATCACAGTAATAAAAACATTTGCACTACCAAAACTAATTTGTCCACTAACTGTGCTTGAATCACCTAACATTAACACTATAAACCTAATTAAAAATAAAATGTTCTACTTTCTGTGGGAGTGAAAACCAGAAAAAAATAAGCGTAAAACAATTATACAAAATATTGAAAACGGTGGAATGAAGATGATAGATCAGGTGGGAAGCAGAGTGGTTTTTAGCTCCGCCGTCCACTTATCATAGCAACACATGACAACGGAAAGTAGTACGTCATTTTCCGTCAACGTAAAAAAAATATGAAACGGCCGCCATTTTCTTTTTTTTAAACGCGTAATCTGGAAGATTGTAACAAGTTCACATGATTAAAATTTCAGTTCCCCTTTAAGTTTCGTCATCTTCAGCTGTATTGACTTTTAGATGCTTTACTGCGCGAGAAATTGCGAGATTCACCCATTTAAAATTTCGAAGTGAGGGGAAGTAACTCGTAAGAGATGCCATTGTTAAAATGCGTTTAAAAATGGCAACACTTGTGTTCTTTTCTAATGAAATACAAGGAGTTACTAACAATATGTTGTTTAAGCTTAAATAGTACATGACGTGTACTACATGTTACGAACATCATGGTATTTCTTTATCAAAATTACACGCTAAAACGATAAAATGTTTGACTCGGCACTGTCGGTCAAAAAATATAACGAGTGTCACTGTCAGTCATTGAACGTCTACAGGTGCGTATTCGGTATTCGGTGAAGGGGCTCATGCTAAAGTCTGAAAAGTAGTCTGTAGCAAAAGTAGTCTGTAGCCTATATTTAAAAAGGTTGACCGCTGTTCAACTTCTCGGTGTGCATTTTGAATGCCAATCTGGAATGATGGTGGCCACCCGCTGGTGTGTTAAATGTTTTTTTATTTATTTTTTATTGGCGAGCATCACCATATGCAGCCATATTTAAAATCTAAATACTAAAACAAAGCTGCAGTCCAATTTATTTGGTTATCCCAGTGAAGTATTACTTCACTGGTTATCCCTCACCGGCCCCTCCTGCCCATCACTCACCCCACCCATAAACAAAATAAAAAGGCGGATCTTGTCAGTATAGGTGTCTCATTGGAATCTGGGAAACCGCCCTACACCTACTTTTGCTTATTAAACATGCTCGGAGGATAGACTTCGATATATGAGGATTTATGTCCCCTTACGATGGACGCGGCTAATTGGAAATGACAAACACACTGAGGAAACTCAGTGGCACCGTTGAGTCTTGAACCCGGATCCTGTGCTTTTAAGTGCACCGCACTGTCCACTATAGTCTACACTGACACTTGACAAAACAAATATAACGGCTTAAATATGCCAAACTAGTATAGACATGGAAATATCAGTTTCCAGACTAATTAGTGGAAAGCGGTCACTAAGTCGACCTTGAACTAGAAGTGTGTTGCATCATCCATGAACACTTGCTTCGCCTGCTCACAGTGATGTTTGCTTATTTCCAAGGTTAGGTTGCAGGTTAGGCTGATAAATAGGGCATAACTCTGCCAAAATGAAGGTCAGAGGTATTGCACATGTGTAACAACATTCCTTGAGATGAAGATGTGTGTGAAGTTGCATGAACATAATTAAAATACTTTTCAATTGATGGCCACGGTTAAGTTGCAGGTTAAAGCATGACGGACGGATGACGGACAAAGTGATCGATAAGTGTCTGCCATCCTAAGCAGTTGACACAAAAATAAGTGTAGTTCTCATGTAAATATATCCGTCATGCGGATATTTTTTATGCACTCTTCAACCCGATGAATTTTACTTGACCAGGCTAGACCAGTGACATTTGCTTTATCAGACGAGTACCGCTAAGTACAGCAAAACGTTTCGAGATGCTAATTTCAGTGCCTGATGTACACTTCAAGATTGCCATCATCGGCCCATGTGTCACTTTAATTACAAAAGCTTGAATAAACAATAAATAGATTAAAATGACCTTGTGTTCCCAAAAGGCAGTTTTTCAGTTTCAGATACATGACTGTACGCAAATGGAAACTTTTTTTTTTTACATAGATCCAACTCCGAACCAAAGAATAAATAATACAATATTTTATTTATATTATATTTATAAACTTAACATCTATTAAATACTACAATAATGAAATTTACTTCATACTTACAACAAAAAAATCAATCGTCATATATGGCCTAAAATATGTTAAAATGATATTAAACACCAAAAGTTTTTTTGAATGCGAGCAGTATGACATTGTATACATTTGGTGTTTTTTAACAGCTTTACACATTATATAGTGAGTCTCTGTGAGGTATAATTATGTTCATTATTTCATTCTTTAAAAAAATAATGTCTGCTCAGTCCTCGGGATTGCCAAATTGAAGTCACCATCATGATCACCATCATGATCAGGCGAACACATCTCCAGCGGGATACGCAGTAACAAGTATACACTGTGACGCATAAGGCCGAAGAAAAATTAACCGCGTTTCTGATTTGGCCTAATTAAATTAATATATTTCCTGGAGTCTAGAATCTTGCGATCACATTAAAGTCATTTTTTTTGGTTAAATCCATGTCTTTAGGGTTGCATTGGTATTTGAAGAACGAAGGGCATCTGGAAACCGGATGATGTGTCTCTGAAATGAACAAAACAAGTTGTTAAAAAGGATGGTGGTGAAAAATATATAAGCCATATGATATATGCATGGAATTTCACATGAATCGACAGAGTGTCCTTTTATTTTTAAAGGAAATTTAACTTGGGCTGTCGAATATACCGTATTTCCTCTAACAGTAGCTCCCAGGCGCTATGGAAAGTGCGAAGAGAGGCACTACTAGTATGATACAAATTTTCAATATATTTCACCTCCTTCCCCACCCCCCTCCCCACCCCGACATTTTCCTTATATAATTACGGTACGGCGATCTTTTAATGTTACACCGATATTGACTAAACCTAAACTTGACAATGTACTGAGTATATTACTGTTATCACTCTGCATCTATATGATACACATTTCCGTCAAACTCCCGTAATCAAATCCATTAGCGGTAAAAACAGTGTATGTTTTTCAGGAACTTTTAATTTAATCAAATCCATTTTTGAAGACGGTACGGTTTCTTAAAACAGGTGGGGGCGCTTCTATTAGGGAAGGCGCTTCTAATAGAGGAAATACGGTATTAATATATAGGTAAATTGAATTGAATGTTGTTTAACGGCTCATCAACACAGTACAGGTTATTTAGAGCCGCCCCAGAGAGAGGGGAAGGATACATAGGAATCCGGGAACCTGCCCTACTCTTATTATCGAATAGATTCCTATGATTCTTTAACGTGCTCGGAGGATAGACCGATACACGGGACCGCCCGGTTTACGTCCCCATCCGACGGACGAGGCTAAGGAAAAGTGTTTTGCCCAAGAACACACCGACGGAATACAGTGGCACCACGGAGGATTGAACCCGTGAACATTTTACCATCAACTTGTATGGGTTTTGTGTGATAAATAGAATCTCACAAAATCATCTATTATTTTTTAAACTCTTCAGCAAACATCATTTGATGCTCGACAAGCCGCGCATTGTATATTTTGCCAACTCGTTTAATAAATCCACACTCGCTCATGGAAGATCAGCTATTATATCCGCCGAGAAATAAATATTTAATTTTTTTATGTCATACATAGAATGAAATATTACATTTTCATATCGTGCCCGGCCTTCGCCCAAATATAAGCTCTCGGGCAGATATTGGCATCTCGGGGCAATACAGGATGAGATATGGATTGAATGTTGTTAAACGGCTCATCAGCACAGTATAGGTTATTTAGAGCTGCCCAAGAGAGAGGGTAAGGATACATAGGAATCTGGGAACTGTGCCCTACCCTTATTATCGAATAGATTCCTATTGTTCCTTAACGTGCTCTGAGGATAGACCGATACACGGGACCGCCCGGTTTACGTCCCCATCCGAAGGACGAGGCTAAGGGAAAGTGTCTTTCCCAAGAACACATCGACGGAAAGGATGAGATATGAAATGCCTGTATATTATTTTCTATAATTATAGTATAACTGTATAATTTATATTATATAGTATTACTAATTGCTGATATTATTGCAACAATCATATATTTAAACCTGTGGTAGAATAACGAAGACAAATAACACATCTAAATTTTATTTAATTATATGCAAGCAGTTTTAAAGTGAAATTGATACTGGACTGATAAACTATTAATACTAATGTTCGACAAAATCTTCAAGATTGACATATGTCCCTTTAAAGTGTCCTATTATTTGTAATTTAACTGGGGCGGTCTTTAATAATATCGCTGTAAACTGTCAACATCACAGAGAAACTTTCATGTTGTATTATCGTGTATCCATTGTTTTATGTGATAGAATTTCACAATATCTCAATAAAAAAACAAAAAAGTAAAGTATCCCAATGAGCTGGGACAATTATACTTATAGTTAGGCAAAAAAAGAAATTGTGTTTTTGTAACCTGACCAGACTCCCTTATCACTCCTCTCTTTTTTTTAAAGTAGCTATCCCACCAAATAACTACAAAATTACACTAGAAAACCGTTTATCGAAACTCTATCCAGGTTTTCAGGTCATATAACAATGTATATGTGCCGATTAAAAGTATAGGTTTATTAATAGGTTCTTAAAATACCCGTGATTGCATATCCGTAAAATGATGGTACCGGTAACTCTTAATTCAACACTCCAGTTTTGGGGTTTGGTCCGGCTGGTTAAAGCTGTTTATACCGTGTATGTAGATTTTGGATTCTCAAAATATGTAAGTTATATATATACTTTGTCATCAGTAGGTTTAGAAACAGTGTACATAATGTTTATAAAATCTGACTTGTTGGCGGGATGGCTACTTTAATGAGAATAATAAAAAAATCTGTACAAATCGGGTTCTGCCACTCAAATAAATCGTGTTTCTCAAGCTTATTAAAATCTTCATTTATAAAAACCACGTTAAAGAACCATAGAAATGTATTCCCGAATTTCCCTCTATGGGGTGGCTCGAAATGTTAACATTTGCTAGTAAGATAGATCGAGTAGCTTAAGTACATTTTTTAAATTCCACTCTCTGCGGTGGCTCGAAATATTGCCAAATCATAACATTAGCTAGATTAACCTATATCACAGGGGTCAAATATATTAAAAGTTTATAGCTTTAGCTTACCCAGGGCTAGGCTCAGTCTCAGAGCTGGAACTTGGAGATGCCACTTGACAGAAGGTGGCAACATCTGCAAAGATCCCTGAAAGAAAAATCAATTGTTGTTTTTATACATGTACAGTAGATGTGTTAATTGGGGTGTGGTGGGTGAAGGGGAGGTGGCAACTGTGCATTTCTGCTCTGCGGTCATAGAGGGGGTTTGGGGACAGGCCATTTATTTTTGGGGAACAATGGAACATTGTCCGTTATTGGTAGTATTTTTGGGGAACAAGGCCAAGGGAACATAATAATAAAAATAAATGGATTTTTTTTTGGAGAACAAAGCAAACTATTTTTGGGGAACAATTTTCAGTGAACATAGACCCTACTTGGAGGGTCTCATCATAGAAATAATACATCAGTGCTATATTATTATTAAATTTTAACGGAGACAGTACCGAGTAATGTACATACCTTTCATGCTTTGTTTTGTTTATGTCTGTCGGTGTCCCTAATCGAGGCGAACGCGACATGACTCATGTGATCTACATGACATGACCTTGACTCGGGCTTGAGTAGTATTTTTAGTAGCTGTACATGTTCTACAAGTATTTGTTACATCACTAAACCATAACAATAGTTAACACATGAATAGGTCTGTCTTTTTGCTCATTAAATCCTGGAATGGTTAAATATTCACTTGCAATTATCCACAGTTCATTCAACCGTAAATCAACACAACAAATTACAGCCGACTAGGCCTACAGTACAGTATAATAAGCGTCTAGAGCTGCTGATTTTTACCGTAAACATGCTAAAGGAAAGGCAGAAAAAGTGTTTAAAGGTTGACTTACCGACATTTTATCCGGGACAGGAAATAACTATGTCCGGGAGTAGAAAATATTCATGTTTTACATTTCTGTTATTGATTTTCAGTTTTGCTTATTTAGCTTGTAGCCGCCATTTTGAATAATGTGTGTTTTGAGTGACAAAAAAGGGTGACCATCCTTCAAAACGGTCTCAAAAAATGTGTAGTCATGAATTTTGCCGAAATTTTCAGGAAAGGTAGTAGAGGTACTGACCTATCATTCCTGTTAGTTTAAGCTAAATTGGTGACTACACATTTTTTGTGACCGTTTTGAGAAATCGGCAATTTTGCAGTTTCAAAAAACTCAAAATTTCCGATCTTCACATTTGAACAGCGATTTAGGCTATGCAAAATATGCCAGTAGTAGTCAAAACGAATGCTATGGGGATGTTTAACGTATAAACTTACTTTATTCATTGTCTGGGTTGTTTTTGCATTCAAAATTAGCTTAAGCTAACGTTTTTTAAAAGACAACTGCAATTTCCGCGTAACTGCACGTGAGTGCAAATTGGGACTACTTCGTGTTAAAACACTTGAAATGCAAAAGTGAGTTAGGCGGTGTGTGCGCGTGAAAAGCTGTAGCTGCTGCTGCACTGGATATAGAACTTTTTATAAATTCAATAAAAGCAAGTTGGGTTAAACGACTAACAGATATAAACAATAATGGCGAATGGAAGTATATATACATGTCTTCAATGGAAAAATATGGCGGAAACTTCATCTTTGAGAGTAACTTCAGTTGCAAAGATGGTTATTCTATGTTCAGCGAAACGCCGTATTTATGTAACTTATCGAATCATGGTAAAAAAATAATTTTAATTCTAATATTGAAGATGTTAATTTAGTAAAACAGTACATATAGAATAATTCTTTCATTAAAAATAAAGGCAGATTATTATTTTACAAATCATGGTTACAGCTAGGAATTAAAACAATAAATGATATTTATGATTCTAGACAAAAGACGTTTTATACTTTTGAAAGATTAAGACAATTATATAATATAGGTGATTCCGAATTTCTCAATTATTTCACTATTACCCAAAGCATACCAAAAAGATGGAAACAAATTATTAAAACAGAAAATATAATAAAAATTGAAAAAAACCAACACCTTTATTACACCAAGACAAGAAATGCAACTCTCCAAATAGAATGTTATATAATATGCAAATTCAGCTAATTAATAATGATAATGAAATAAAACCTCATCTTAAATGGGAATACATATTTAACAACCTTAACTGGAAAACCATTTATTGTCTACCTTTCAAAAGTACTATAGACACAAAACTAAGATCATTTCAATACAAATACATTATGAGAATTTTACCTACAAACCAGTTGTTGTCTAAATGTAAAATAGTTAATTCAAGTTTATGTGAATTTTGAGATAGACATCCGGAAACTCTAGAACATTTGTTTTGGGAATGTCATTTTGTAAGAGCCTTTTGGACTCAAGTACATAATTTTTGTATTGCCAACAATCAACCTTTTAACATCTATTATCAAAATGTATCGTTCGGGTTATACAACTCATCAACATTTAACTTACTAAACTGTATAATTTTACTTGCTAAATATTTTATTTTTAAAAATAAATACACGAGAACAATTCCCAGTATTGCAGCATTCATACCATACTTACAAAAAAACAAGCAAATAGAAAGAATTATTGCAATAAACAAAAACAAACTTAGGTCACACGAAATTAAATGGGGTAACATGTAAAATAATAATAAAAAAAATATACATACAGCTTCTCATCTGTAAACCTCTATTTCTCTTATCTTTTCTCCTTTTTGACTTTCTTTAATTCGTCTTTATCTTTTTTTATATTCACACTTAAAAGATTACCTGTAAGACATTGTATTAATGTTCTGTTATTTATAGTAACCATATAATGTGTTAAGTTTCAAAATCATATAGTTTGTATTAACTTTTGTATAACATTGTATTATGTCTTACATGGAATAAAAGAAATTAATCACAAATAATTGAATTTGATTGATCAAGTTTCAAATGTTTAGTTACCATTCATAATAATTTCATACTTTCAAACCTTAATTGGCTTTGACAAAGATGCAGTTATTAGAGAAACTAAAATTGGGGCAGTAGTACCAAACATAACAAATTATATTGATACTTTATATGTTCACTGTGATTTGATAAGTAATTCTATTGTTGATGGATCATACTGGATGTTATTTATGAAATAAGTACACCTGACCTTACGAGGTCATATCCTTTCAAAGATGAACTGATAAGAGTAGGGTATTGTGAAGAGAACAAAACAATCATTAACAGTATTACTATTTACATAACCGATTTCTCTCGTAAAATTATTAATCTTAATGGAGTTCATATTGCGTCATTTCGATTTCCTTTAAAAGAATTAATGTAATATTAAGTTATACATGACATGTTTAAAAAAAGTTTATGACACTTGTATGGGAACCTACACTCAAGTAGATAGATTGACGGGAGCTGGTATATTTGATATTGTTTCAAAAGTTGGATCAAAAATATTTAGTGAGTCTGTAAAAACAGCAGGCAAGAAAGCATTAGAAACTGGTGGTTAACAAATCATAGAGAGTGGTTCTAAAAAACTTGAAACCCGCTTGATAGTCGAAAACCAGCAAATGAATTAGATGCTATTTGCAACATGCTGGCCGTTTTAAAAACGTGCAAATCCAAATCACTTGTAGAAAAAATGCTAAAATCTTGATTGTTAAGCCGGTTATTAGTACTAAATATAAACTTGGTCTTGGAGCATCAAAAACAAGAAAAGGCATTGAGATGGACTGATAAGTTAGCCGATGAATTTCATAAACCCATATGAAGAAAGTTCACTCAACGTCGCGTGATTGTTATGAAATTGATAAAATATGGTCGGCTGATTTAGTTGATATGCAAAGTAGTATAGATACTGAGGGTATAGGGCCAGATTTTCCCTCGCGACAAAGCAATCAAACAATTATCAAGTTGTCTCCAGTTGACCTTAACACAAACATTTACAAATGCCAAATGGCGATGCCGTGCTTGCTGCCAGACCCCCACACAACTACAAAAACTGCTTGATTGACCTTCGCTTAGGAAGAACGTTACCAGTACCCCCAGTATCTATTAATTTTGTAAATAACTAAAACATTTGCAATTCATTAAGCAAAGTCAGACGGAACCGGACAGTAGTCTTCATCATCGCTCTGCATATCATTTTTTACCATGGAGTATTTTATTTTTCTACACTTTGCTATTTTGTATTTCAGTTCAAGAAGCTCTTCTCTGTTTCAATCCAGCTCGCGTTCATAATTATCCATTTTGACCAGCAGTCGTCTTTTATTGGTGTCCATAAAATCATCACGAACTACTTCATATTCTACTTGTAGTTGCTTGCTTGTCATCAATTTTCTTCTATATTTATCTTTTAAATTGTTAAGTTTTCTGCAAACCTTTTCTAATCTTTCTTGTTCCATTATATAATAATACTATATATAATTATTTTTAAACTCTTATTTAATATTTTCAATATCCTTGAATGGGACCCAACTATTGAAGTCCTTATTGTAACCCTTCCATTTAATCAATGCTTGTTTCTTTTTGTAATCACGTCGTATTACTTTTTCAATCCTGAATATTTCTTGCTTTGCTTTTATCATTTCTAATCCATAAAAGCTTCCATCAATGTTTTCGTTGTTTAAATCTTTTATTTTGTATGTCACAGGATTTGTGTTTTGAATTTCATCAACAACAAATATTTCTTCAGTCCAATTTGGAGTATAACCTTTTTCAAACGTTCTTTTATATTTGCTGATTCTAACATTATCTCCTATTTTAAACTTTGGCTTAATTTGATTACTTCTCATTTTTCCATACAAGTTGAAATACACCGTTCCTTTATTCTTTTCATCACTTGCTTCAGTCGGTGTCATTTTAATACTCCGATGTTTTGTGTTATTATACTTGTCAACCATTTCTTGCAACACGTCTAAGTATGTATTTGTATTGTTAGCCGTAAAATATTTTCACATCTTTTCTTTTAATGTCCGGTTAAATCGTTCAATTACTACAGCTTTTCCGAAATTAAAAGTGTGATACATTTTGATATTATTATCAACAAGGAATAGCTTAAACGTCTTGTTATAAAACTCCACACCTTGATCAACCCACAACAATTTACACTGTCTTCCTGTACTGATTATCTGTTGAAACGCTTTGGTAATTTCTAAACCAGTTTTATTTGGGACCGGCACAACCCAAGCAAATTTCCTAAACACATCAATAACAGTAAGCAAATATTTAGTACCTTTATTATACTTTGAAAACGATTGCATATCAACCAAATCAGCAGACCATATTTTATCAATTTCATTAACAATCACACGGCGTTGAGTGAACTTTCTTCGTTATAGGCTTATGAAGTTCCTCTGCTAACTTGTCCGTCCAATTCATTGCATTTTTTAGTTTTTTGAGTTTCCAAGACCAAGTTTATATTTTGTGCTAATAACTGGTTTTACTATCAAATTTTTAAAGTTTTAGACTTACTAGATTTTAAACCAGCAAGCATGTTTTTATCACACATTGATTTATTACTAGGATTTTCATCATAACAAAAATCATGATCTTTACAAACAGCATATAATTCATTTACCGGTTCTCCGCTATCAAGTGGATTACCAGGGCCACAATATTTATAACCAGGAAGTGTTAATCCCTTTTTAGGTAACAGAGGAAGTATAGCTTTGTGAATATCGATATTACCACCTTCTGTGTTTTTAACAAACTTTGTTTTAGTAATACCGCAAGATGCACAAGTTGCTTTAAACATTTTTCGACCATTTTTTGCTAAAACATACTTAGGATCAACTTTTCAGTAACATTTTTTCTTTTATGCAATAACTCATATATGATATGATTAGATTTAACTTTATTTTAAAAAATATGATTTTATGATGTTTTCATTTTCTACTGGTTTGTAAGGTTTTAATAATTTGTAAAGAATATCATACATACTATTTCTTTCTTGTAACTTTTTAATGAAGAATAGACAGAAATATCCACACAGAACACTTGTTTTATCTTGATATTGAATAGTGTTGTATTTTATATTAGGTATGTACGTTAAAACTTCTTTTGGTGGGCTCAGACCAAACGGATCAAAGTAATAATTATCATAGTAAAAAGTCCAGTGTGTACCAGGTCCAGTATGATCATCCAGATTAATAATACCAGGTTTTTGTTTGTTTTGTTTCGCTGGTAATTTGTATTTGCTGTACACCCCACTGAATTTCTGTATACCTAGCTGCTTAACCCATTTTATTTTATCTAAGTTAGAGATAGGTTCATTTTTAATGTGTTTTTTTTACAAATGGGATACTTCTGTATGGCCTAATTTGTGAGTCTACTTGTAAACCATTTCCACGATCAACTCTTAGTCCCTGTCCTCTTCTATCTACTTGCAAACCTTTTCCAGTTAAGCCACTAATAAGAGATCCGATCAACGGAATTCCTAATGATGCAAGAAGCCCAAGAAATCCTCCGTCCTGCTGTTGTTTTTTAGTTAGTTTAACAGGTCAGCGACCTTTTCACTATTTTATTTTTTTGTGCAGCTGTTAATTTATTTGATGCGAGAAGTGTATGTTTTTATCACTAGGAACAGTTACCGTTACGTCTTGCTGTTTTTCGTCACTGGAAACAGTCACCGTTTTAGGAACAGTTACCGTTTTATTACTAGAAGCACATGCCAGTACGTCTTGCATTTTTTTTTGTTAGTTTAATAGTGCAGCAACCCTTTGACTTTGCTATTTTGTTTTTTTGTGCAAGTGTTAATTTATTTGATTTTAGAAGTGTTTGTTTTTTATCAGCAGGAACAGTTACCAATATGTTACCAATTCTAGTACTTGCCAGACCACTAAGTGCCCCTGTTGCTACAGGTCCTAATATCTTTGGGGCAAATTTAGCAACTGTTGGTAATATTGTTTTAGTTAACAAACCAGCTAATGCGCCTAAAAAGCCTCCATTTTCAGACTGAGACCTCATTTGTGATTTTGATATACTTATATCTAATCCCCGTCCATTAGATTTAGCTTTGTTAATATTATTAATCTGAGTAGCTGTCAGCGACAAGAGAAAATTCCCAGTTAGTTGGTTATTTTTTAACCTGAGTGTTAATTCGCTCTTGTTCTCATAAGCCTTTGCTAAACTCTGTTTCTGGCCATCTGATAAATTTACTGAATAATTTACGTAAGTCATATATATTAATAGTTAGATTAAACAATAACTAGTTCATTTCCAATAGTATCAATAGCAACATTTTCTTCATAGAGAACCAAAGCATCAACTTTATAAGGAGCTCCTGGGGCTATATTTAATTTATATCTCAAATTCAGTTGTTTTGGATCAACACTGACCTCATTTCCCTTGTAACTTAAATCGAAATATATCATTCCAAAGAGATTTTTAAAATTACCCACAATGAGTAAAGTTCCAGTGTTTTTATCATTTTGCTTGTGAGAATAATTAATAACATCTCTGCGTATTCTTATGATATTATCATGGCTGTATTCAGTTTCTGGATAATATACCCCATTTCCAACTTCCAATCTGGTTGTTTGCAAATAAGAAGCAGCATCACCAACATTTAGACGAAAAGTATCGAAAAGGTAGGTGAGGATTTCGCTCTTGGTGTGAACTCTTGTCTGATCTTTGCAAATACACAAAAACGTGTTTGGGATTTTTAACACCAGCCGTTATTCTAAATATGGTTTCAGTTAGTAGAGAACTTCCGCTTTATTGTATCATTTCACGGAGGTAGGACCATTCTGTTGATGTCATATGATTTGACATAACATAAGCTAAACCATCTGGGTTAAATATCATTCTAGGTATCCACAAAACTAATTTATTAATATCTACTCTACTATCATCGAGACTAGCAGCTTTAAAAATTAGCACATTATCATCTGTCAGTTGCAAGCTAATTTGAATTTGACCAGGAGGAAGCATGTTTGTTTCCAAACCCACAAAGAAGGAATATTTGTTTAATGGGATTATAGAGTCAACTTTTTGATTAGTTATGATTAAAGCATGACGAATCGCAAATCCTGAATTATAACCGGCTTGATCATTTCGAGATTCTGCAGCAGTCGTATTATCTAAATAAAAGTATTCGTTTGTTCCGGTTGTCTTTGCATAGTAATCAGAAATTTCAAGAAGCTTTTGACATTAACAAATCTGTGAAGATTATTTCCATCGTAAACTATTTTTCCATTTTGCTTTACTTGCATTTGATCAATCAGTGAAGCTGCATCGTTAATTAAAGCAATTCTGTCAGCGTCTGCAAAAGCGGCCCCATCAGCAAGTTTGTTTACTCGAAAACTGATTTCAAAATATGCGTTATACCAATCAAAGTGAGAACTTCTGTCATTTAGTGTAAACTGATATCCACTTTTCATTTGCCTGGTAGCATTTCCTGGTTGTGCTATAGGAGTATCTAACTGAATAGGTACATATTCATATCTAGTATTATATTGATTACTTCGAAACATCTATGTATACTAGTAATTAGATTATTTTTTATTAATTAATCGTTTAATTCTTGCATTAATATTTTTGGTTCCTCTTCCGGATAGTAATCTGTTAATTTTTGCATTTACATCTTCTTCAGTTTCAGCTAAAACTTCTTTTTTGTTATCAGCTTTTGTAAGTTCTTTTAAAATTATCTCACCTTTTGGTTTAGGCTTAATAACTGAAACAAATTTATCAGCAGCCATTTTTCCTACTTCATCTCCAAGTGTTTTAGAACCACTCTCTTTGATTTGTTCACCAGCAGTTTCTAATGCCTTTTTACCTGCTGTTTTTACAGACTCGCTAAATATTTTTGATCCAACTTTTGAAAAAATGTCAAATATGCCAGCTCCATTTAATCGGTCAACTTGAGTATATGTTCCCGTACTAGTGTCATAAACTTTTTTTAAACATGCCATATAACTTATGTTACATTAATTTCTTCAAAACAAATCGAAATGATGTGTGGACACCATTAAGATTAATAATTTTACCAGGGAAATCGGTTATGTGAATATTAATACTGTTAATGATTGTTTTGTTTACTTCGCAGAACTCGACTCTTATCGGTTCATCTTTAAAAGGATACGATCTCGTAAGATCAGCTTTACTTATTTCATAAGTGACATCCCCGTATGATCCATCAACAATAGAATTACTTATCAAATCACAGTGGATATACAATGTATCGATAGAATTTGTTATGTTTGGTGCTACAGTTCCAAATTTAGTTTCTCTGATAACTGCATCTTTGTCAAACCCGATCAAGGTGTGAAAGTTTGAGTCTCTTAAATCAAGTACGAACTTATTATGAATGTTAACTAAACATTTAAAACTTGATAAATCAAACTCAATTTTTATCGGGACAGGTGAGTCATCAGTTAAATCATTGTTTACAGTCAATGCTTCTTTTATGTAATTATCGATATCAGCATAATTGTAATTTCCATTTGTAAAAATAATACTTTCCCGATCTGTTCCATTGTGATACCTTATCACTTTGTTATTAAAATCCTCACTAATATTATACCATGAGTAAGTCATGGAATTAATCTTATCGAGTCCAATGCCATACTGTTTGTTCCTGCCTAATAATAATGGTCTATCAAATACAGTTGTAAAATTACTTGGTGTATTTGAGCTATTAATTGTTGACGCTTTTTCTGATGATAATACAATGTTTTGTTCCATATAATATAGGATGGATAATTTTTGTTATACTAATCATTCCGGTAAATAAGATAGTTTAAAACTTGATTTTTCAAAATTGAAAACTTGGGTAGTGTTTTGTTTTATACCTGATTTGACATCTATATCAAACGGTAGCTTGAAATATAATTCAAATGTTTCTTTAACTATTCGTTTGTCATTTTTTATTATCGGATAAAGATGCTTTTTGCCACCATGTGCTAGATAAATAAAGAAACGTTCTACATCTGCTCCTGTATAAGTAAAATCTATTTCAAATACATAAGGGCCTTCTTTAAGAATTTGCAACCCACCGAAAAATATTTTTTATATTATTCTTCACCTTTTATAAGTGGATTGGCTAAAAAAGTAAACGCATCAAGAAAATTTCGTCTACGCCGGGATCTTTCAAGTGTTTTTTGCTTCGGGTATGATACAAAAAGATTATCAATACTAGTAATATCGCCATAATCTTGAATAATACTTATTGTGCCGACTATCAGACTTTTGATTAAAGGTGAAATATAGCGTGTCTTTTGAGCATATATTCTGAAATATATGTATATAATATACAATCTGTTCAAAAATTACACTTATTGGTTGTCCCGTTTTGTCACAGTAGCCAAGTATACATCATAGCGCACACGCTCCGAGTTTCGCCCTTTTTGAAGACAGGTAAGTGTCACGAGACCTGTGACGTCATTGGTACTAAGCGATTAGCGGCTCCGCATTAAATCTGCATTGTCTATGTAGGGTTACGTTTTATGGTACGTGTTAAAATTGCCGTGTACTGTTGCTGGGTGCAAACGTGTACATACAAAAGGACAATATAATAATATCAGTTTCTTTCGTGTTCTAAATCAGGTTAATGATTAAGATTCGAAGTGTGGGTGGACCGTTGCCGACGAAAATCGCCCGTCTCCTCAAAAAAGTGGGAACCTTCGAAAGAGGCGCGAGTTTGTAGTAACATTTTGAGTTGGATTCGTGGGAAGTCCATCCTTTGGTTTCTTTTTCGTTGAATTTGGATAACAAACCATGCCGATTAAAAACCCAGCGGTACCAACAATATTACAAAAAATGAGAAGTGCCTAACCCCGCCGTCTCTGAGCAAGTTTTATTCTCCGTATCAACCGGCGTTGAGGAGTAAATTAATAAATGAGGTAACATACAAGTAATTGTTCTATTATCTTAGCACTTCATCAGGTATACGTATGCTAAATTGTAGAAAGGTATATAGTCTTAGATCTTTATATACACCGTGATTGTTTAGCTGTTGAATTAGAAGCATGCATCCTTACGTGAATCAGTCAAGAGCTGACGGCGCGAATATACTGTAGCCGTCTTTTTCAAAAGATTGCTAAAAAAGGTTCAGCATATACATTTAAATGAATCCGGTGAAAGAAACACTGTGTCTTTGTTTCAATATATATTTTGTAGGTTTATTTATTTTTTAACTATATACCCTATTCATCCAATAGTGTTATAGATCTATATATATTTATATATCGCCGTCCGTCTACATATATCGGTCTCTGGAATTAAAAAAAAATATGACAAAATACAAGGCAGAAAATTGGTAATGTTACTAGCTATAATAGTAGTTCAGTAATATTTTATGGCAAAACAATAACGGCTCTTAGCTCATGCAATAAGTAAAATAAGTGTGGTAAATTTGATCTGTTAGGTCTGTTGTTTCGATCTCTACATGTACATAATATCGTGCTCATAATACATCGTGCTCATAATACATTTGGCTATATTATTTAGATCATACTTATATTATTTAGATCATACTATGTTTATCTCTTTGTGCGCGATAAACTTTCCCACGCATATCCATATCATATATCCGTCTTGTGCAGTACGCGGCTCGCCGCGGCGGTATTGCACCGCTCACGGAATTGCAATCAACAGAAAATGTGTCATAAAACTATGTTTCCCTAAAGTGTGCGTGCTTTTGTCATATACCGACGTAAGTACCCTAATTCGGCTGCACTTCAATAGGGCACCGCAATAGTTGATTAGTCGGTGTGTGGTATATTGTTAGTTGGGGCACGTGGAGAGCGTGTCATACTGCAAATCCAAATCTAATGCGTGCCACTCCTCGAGTGTTTTGGTCACCAGGTGGCGGGGACTTATGGCATATATATACTCCCTGGTACTATAGAAATTAGATAAAGGTAGCGCCGTGGTGTAATGGTTAGCATTGCGGCTTAGTAACCCAGGGATCGCGCGTTCAATCCCAGCCAGGACCGAATTTGGGTTAATTATCGAAATATAAAGTATTTCCTACCTTACCAGTCCTTCGGATAAACCTAGGTCTGCTCGCTAAAATGCTTAGTACAATACAGCGAGCATAAATAAACGCTTATACACACACAGAAATTAGATACTGTGTCATTTATTATGTTGTTTTTATTTATTTTATTTTTTTATCAATTATGTGAAAACTAAACACGTACTAAATATTTTTGTTCAATGTCTACTTTTCGGCAAAAGTAAAGTCCTTATTATCTGACGTATTAATGTAAAAGTATTAGACCATATCCATGCATTCGGAATATACTGCATTACGCGCTTAGTGTACACTACTCAACTTTTATAATCGGTCGCCCAGGTTTTTTGAAAATAACACAAATACTTTAAACTGGAAATCACCGAAACACAAACCAATATTTTGTTAAGTTTATCAACAATGTAATCTGGAAAAAAATGATTTCAGATTACATTTTTAATAAACTTAATAAAATATTGGTATGTGTTTCGGTGATTTCCATCTTTTAGTATTTGTGTTATTTTCAAAAAACCTGGGTTACCGATTATAAAAGTTGAGTAGTCTATATGTACATGCGATGTTGCCGGTGACTTACTGTCAGAATTTCGATAAAAACAGTTTAATTCCGACATTTTCATACACACTTTACTGTTTTTGCGTGCTTTCCCTATGTACTAATGGCTTTTTTTTGTTTCCAATGACGTCATTTCAGGTTATACGAGGAAGAGTTTTCCCCCTTTGATTTTTTTCGATTTTTTAGCAATGCCTGTTCGCCTTTTCGATTTTTCTGTTTAAAAACATATTTTCACTAAGCATACATCAATAACATAGTAAACATCGTATTTATAATGTTATTTAATAATTAAAAACATATCAACAGCGGATTTGTTGATTTAGGACAATGCTCATCTTTAAACTGTTTTAATGAAGCTATTTCGCCATCAAAAGCTTTGCTTCTTTCGTCCTGGGCAGCTTTCGATTGCTTTAAAACATCATCAAAAGCAGTCTCAAGTTTCTTTTTGATGTCTTCTATCTCTTTACTGATATCAGCAACGTTGGTGTTTATCTGCTCATTTAATATTTTAATTTGAGTTATTTCGGTAGCAAAAGCAGTTCTCATTTGTTTTGAACATCGGCAATAGCGGTTTCTAGTTCGTTGTTATCAACCAGTTGTTTATTGATTTCTCCAATCCGTGTATTAATATTTTGAACACCAGATCTTATTTGTTCACTTAATTTCTTGTAGTTTTCGCTCTCTTCCAATACATCTTCTTTCTTTTCCAGCTCTTTCAAAGCATCACCCAGAAGTTTTATTTCATCTTTCAAACCGTTTTGAATTTCAAACATTTTCTCACGGTTTGTCTGTAATTGCTTTTGTATCAGACTTAGTTTATCATCAACACCTGTTGTCAAATCTTTCATCATATCTGGAATTTTATCAATATTATAATCACGTATGATTTTTGTTATTCTTCTTACAGTAAATTGCTTTGTTGCTGCATCATCTGCTTTTTCTGGATTACCAACATTGATAATTTTATTTTTAACCATGTTAAGATCACTTTTTAAAACATTTTCCTGGTTTTTGCCTTTGTTAAGATAATTAACCAGATGTTTTTGTTTTACGTACTCGGACAGCACAATACCAAAATGTGTAATAATAACACTGCCAGTAGTAACTTCCTCACCAAGATCATTAAAAAGTTCGATTATATATAATATGATTAGATTAAATTTCACCGATGAAGTTACGTTTTACTAACTTTCTAGGGCGATCAAGATACAGAAAGTCGTGCTGCCTGTCAGTTGCTTTTTTATACTGATCTTTGCTGACCTCTTGTTCTCTAGAAAGCATGTTTATTTCATTTATACTTGGAGTTGCAAAGAAGATGTAATGAGAGCAATTCAGCCGAATGTCTTCTGTAATAAGATTGAGTTAAATAAATTACGCAACAATTTTTATGTCTTCTCTGGATAAAATAATTAATAATATCATTTTGGTTGCGATCACAAACATAATCATCAAAAATAGCTATCTTTTGAGTATCAGAATCCAAATCATTCACAGGGATAACTTGATCATTTGAACATTCTAATATATCTTCGACTGGGATTTTATTCTTTTTTGCTATTTTTTCCAGTTTTTGTGATAAGACCTGATACTTGGACTGCTCCAAGTTTTTAGCAAACAAGTAAATCTTGTCATAGTACACTAAAAGTTTCAGCAACATGTGAACTAATGTGTTTGTCTTGCCAGATCCTGAATTACCGCATATAAGCATCCTGAAACAACAATCCGGCATGAAGTTATATATCTGCTTGAAATTACTGTTGTCTGTCTTCATATCATAGTTTGGAATTTCCATTATAATAATACTTGGATAATAGTAATATTATCTAACTATTATTATATGTCAAAAGTATATTGCGGAATAAAACTCGTGGTAAACGCCTTGGAACAGAAGCAGAATGTTTAAGGCTAATCAAGTTAGATATTACGGAATGCAAAAAGCAGTTGAAAACGTAGTTAAGACTGCAGTTGAAAAAGCAGTTAAGAAAGCAGTTAAACCTGCAGTAAAGAAAGCAGTTAAACCTGCGGTTAAAAAAACAAAAAAACTACATAATACTTGATTTAAGTTATCTTAACTAATACCAACTTATCTTAACTTGTCTTAATTTATCTTATTTTAATCTAACCTTATATTATACATGTCTTTTTTAAAATGGCATGAATTAGCAGATAAAAAGCGAAAAGCGAGTGAGCTTGTTAAAGAATATGAAAATAAAGTTATCCAAAAAAGACTAGAAAAAGGAGCTAGTCGTGATTTATACACGGACGTATTTAAACCTGTAACTAGCGAAATAACAGAGCAAACAAGACGGCTAGCTGAACATTTGATTACCCTTCCAGAAATACGTCAACAGTTGGCTCTTCTTTCTGAGGCAATACGTCCGCAATTACTTGCCCCGCCTGATCGTGGAGCTATAGCACCACCACCGCCACCACCACCAACGCTACCACCACCACCACTCGTTTTTGAAAAACCAGCTATCAAGCAAACCGTAGAGCCTAAAGACCGAGCACCGCCGGGTGATTACAGAGAGGAACTGAAGCGGGCAATAGAGTCTAGACCAAAATTAAAAAAAAGCTTCAGACAGAGTGCTTAAGTCAAAACCTGCCAAATCCACGGAAGCATTATTTGAAGCAGTCCAAAAGAAACGTACATCAATTGATCCCGGGACGAAGAAATAGAAGAAGAAGAATGGGGAGAAGAAGAACTAGCTGCGAGGCCTAAGGAACAAAAACCTGTCTATGATATTAACTTGGATGCTGGTATGAATAAAGAAATACTTGATAAGTATGATTTGCCAATACCAACTGAAATACCATGTATTACTGATGGGAGTGCTGATTATGATAAATATATTACAAAGGCTAAAGAGTCACGCAGGGGAATATTTTACAAGATAAAAGGTCTGGAGACAAAAATAGGCAACCTTGATGAAGAAAAACTCAAGGAGGGGTGGAATAAGGCGACAACAGATGTGACTAGGCGTAAATATTCAAAATTACTCAATAACCCCGATCGAGTCAGACAAGATAAAATTCTGTATATGAAAGAAAACAATGATCTGACTGGTGAACTGAATGTTCTGAATTTTTATAAAGAGAAGTTGCCTGAGCGAATTCGAACAGCTAGCGAGAATATACAAAAGACTGGCAAAGGGATGCAACAAAATAAAAATTCCTACAAAGTCGACAAAGATGGTCACTATGGAATGTTACAAATTGATTTACCTAAGCTTGTTGGTCATCACAAACTTATTGCCAAACAAGGAGAAGCAGTTTTGTTAGACCTAAAAGTAGACAATGATTTTATAGAATTGATAACAAACCGTTACAACAATGGAAAAACTTATTCAAAGCTGTCTCAGAATGCTTTTAATGAACTAACAGAATTATCTGATTTGCCAATTCATAAAGGTTCTTCAAAGTTCAAAAAGATTTTAGGAGGTTGTGCTGATGTTAAATATTACAATAGTCCCAAAGATTTGGTTAAGGCTCTAGAGTTAGTATGCGGAAGTATCGAAGCAGGAAATAATAGTCAACAGCTAATAAATAAAGGTATTAGCATAATAGATGAATTGTTAAAAATAGGCAAAATGTCACCCAAAGAACACGAGCAAGTATTTTCTAAATATTTTAATTAAATTATTGTCTAGCTATAACTATACATGAGAACCAAAGAAGAATTAATTGATCACTTGTCGCGACTTGTAGCTGCATACAGATGCAGTTATAAATTGTGCGGTATTATAAACACAACATTACAGATTGTCAGTGGGATAATTGGTTGTACTGCCGCATTGGCATTGGTTCCGGCAATTCCTGTTTTCGTGGCTGTAGTTGGCGCAGTTCCTGCAGTAGTTGCTGTTTTAGCAAGTAAAACAAGAATAGCAGAGAAAAAGACTTTGTTAAAAATACAGCATCGGAGTTTTAAACAACTTCTATCATATGTCCAAACAACAACAGGACTAGAAAATGATGAGGAGATAATTAGGATTATCTTTAATAAAATATTAGATATTCAAAAGAATGATAACTTTATAGAACCTCTGGAAATGTATATGAAAAAAATTAAGTTAATTCTTTTCTGACTAGCTTCCATATCCTATCATACTTTTCTCTGGTTGATTTTGTTTCAATCGGTTTTGTTTCTTTTTCTATTTTTAATATTGTATATATTTTCTGAAAAATGTATTCAAATTTGATTGATCTTCTATTTGATCCAAAACCTTTACAATTTCGTAAAACAAATCTTCAAATCTTTGTTTATTTGTAGAACACAAACCATATGCTACCAAGTATTTATCTAAATGGTACTTTCTGTGGTAAATAGCTTTCTTTCGGTTGTAGCTGTAACCTGTAATGAGATTATAACCATTGTGAGTGCCACAATTAAGGCAAACACGCCCGTTATCAAAAACTTCACAATTATCGTTACAATTTATACATGCGTAAGCGCACTTATAGCATAGTTTGGTTTTAGTACAATATTTACAAAGCTTCTTTTTATTAGTTGTGTAAAAGAAGATGCAATCTATGCACACCCCAGGAGGATCAATAATATCTAAAACTCTTTTACAATATTTGCAATTCATTATATTATACTATAGAATTATATATTTAAATAAGGCTTAAAAAATATTATATTACGTAATATTATAATGGAACGTATAGAAAAGAAAATCAAAATGGCATATGCCCAAACGGTTGATTTTGAAGATACGAGTAAACATGACGCAGAGCTTCTAATTTTTTCAAACTTTCAAACTTTCAAGATTGAACAGAAGAATTATAACAATGGCAAAACAACTAAAACTGCCATGGAAAATAAAAAACCCAGATATAAACAAGCTGCGTGCTTTTTGTAAAAAAACAAATTTCAGAGGCAACTAATATTCTTTCAACCGATGCTGCTTTTATTCCTTACTACAGCATTTTGTTAGAAAAAGGAATTAATATCATTATGTATGGATAAATTAAATATAATATAATCTATAATATATGGGAAGTTATGCAGAAGAAGAAAGAAAACACTTTGATGAAACAAAAAAAGTTTATGAAAAAGTAGCTGCTTACGAGCAGACTCTTTTGGTTTAGTTAAACAAAGATATCAAAGAGTTTAAATAAAGTCACATGAAACGGTTGGAAGAAAATATTACAGCTTTTAAAAAAGATTGGGCAATAAAAACTGAGCGTGAGTGTAACGATGCTATAAAGCTTCTTACAGATTTGGCAGAAAAACAAATTAGAATTTTTAATGAAACACAAACAAATGCAGTAGTTAAAAATGTTGAGGCTTTTAAAAATGAGTTAATCAGCAAGTTGGAAAAGCCTCATGTAATTAATACTGATACTGGATGTTACGACGACATTGAAATGCTTATTAAAAAGATAAAATGAATGATTGATGCAGGAGTTTTTGATAAAGACGTGTTTATAAACTATCGCAAATACAGGATAAAAATAAAATCACTGGCAGCTGGAGGTAATCTTGAAACTGTTGGTTTTAATAGATACTGCAAATATCATGTAAAAATAAGTCAGATGGTGGATAATATTTACAAAAAAATGCTTTTGGAGATACTTAGACATGCTTCTGGATAATGAAAAAATAGTCTCTTGGATGAGGTTACTAATGAGGACATCGGTGAACATGTTTATGAGGTTACCTATAAGATATCGATGGGGATGCTGATGAGGACGCCGATGAGGATAGAAATATTAAATAAAATAAAAGTTATTTCATTAATTAATTAATAGAGGCTTAAAGAAATAATCTCTTGTAATAATATATAATGAGTATCCGAGAAATTGAAACATTCCCAAAACAGTATAGCAAGGTTTTTAAAGTAAATGTTATCAGTAATGACCCGCTCATCCAACTACAAAAAACACAATCAAATGTTGTGAAATTTCTTAAAACAGAACTAAGAAAAACAGGTGGCTTTAAATTAAGTGTTGATGTGAAACTTATTTTTAAAAAAAAAGTACCAGACGACAAAAAAGGTTATGAATACGCATACAAAACAGCTTACTTTAATTCTAAAGCGGCAACAATATTAACCGAAAATGAAATAGTAGAGGTGTTAAATAAAGCACTTGAAGAAATTGTAAGAAGAGTCAGAACTTGGATTCAGATGGGAAGTGGTTGGAAACACTAAACGCGCATTACATAAATCGAATAAAGTACAAGCCTTTGCGAGGCAGCTCATATTTGAATTTACCAAAAAGAACTGCAGCACCACAAAAAAGGTTTAATAAATATAAAAAATGAAAAAGATAACGAATGTTTAGATGGTGCCATTTGGCTTATAAATTCGCTGTCAATAATAAACCACAAAGAATAACAAAGTAGAAAAAGCATATTGGAGATCTGAATTATAAAGGAATTACATTTCCTGTTACTATCAAACAAATCCCAAAAATAGGAAAACAAAACAATATTTGTTTTAACATATTTGGGTATGAAAATAATCAAGTATACCCTTTATGCATATCAAAAAATAAAGCAAAAGAATCGTGTGATATGCTTTTGATCACTGAAAAAGAAAAAAAAAATACGTATGGATAAAAAACTTTAACAGTTTGATGTTTAATCAAACATTACATTCAAATAAAAAATGGTTTTGTAAAACATGCTTGCAGTGCTTTACATTAGAAAGAGTTTTAGAAAAACATAAGCCTGTTTGTCTTTCACATAATGGTAAGCAAGCGATAGAGATGCCAAACAAAGATGAAAAAGTTAAGTTTAGAAACTACGACAGACAGCTAATGGTTCCGTTTGTTATATATGCTGATTTTGAAGCAGTAACCGAAAGTATTTCTTCAGTATCAAACAATCCTAAAAAATCACATACAGAAGCATATCAAAAGCATACTGATTGCAGTTATGGATATAAGGTTGTTTGTTGTTATGATGATCAATATTCAAAACCAGTTGTAACGTATAGAGGACCAAATGCTGTTTACAAGTTTTTGGAAAAAATGATAGAAGAAGAAAAGTGGTGCAAGAAAACTATGAATACACATTTTAAGAAAAAATTGGTGATGTCGATGGAAGAAGAAGCTAGATTCCAAAAATGTAAATCATGCCATATTTGCGGTAATGGTTTTGTAACAACTCTCAAAAAAAGTGACGCGGGTCATACAGTGGCATACAAAAACTCCATCAGAAAAGTTAGAGATCATTGTCATATAACCGGAAAGTACAGAGGAAGCGCTCATGACATATGTAATATTAATTTCAAACTAACTAAAAAAATACCTGTTGTGTTTCATAACTTGAGAGGATATGACTCTCACTTCATAATGCAACACATCGGAAAGTTTAAACAAAACATAAATGTTATACCGAATAACATGGAAAAGTATACGGCTTTCATGTTAGGAAAAAGTTTAGTGTTTATTGACAGTTTCCAGTTTATGTCCCAATCATTAGATAATCTAGTAAAAAACGTTCCGTCGTTTCAATACATATCTCAAAAATATAGCGGTAAAAAGTTAGACTTGCTAAAAAGAAAAGGTGTTTATCCTTATGATTATATGAACAGTTTTGAACGTTTTAAGGAAGCTAAATTACCTAGCAAAAATAACTTTTATTCTCAATTAAATGATGAGCACATTTCAGATGCAGATTATGATCATGCTAAAAAAATATGGAAAACATTTAAGATTAAAAATATGGGAGAATATCATGACCTGTATCTTAAGACTGATGTACTGCTGCTTGCAGATGTTTTTGAAAATTTTAGAAAAATGTGTATCGAGTATTACAAATTAGATCCTTGCCATTACTTCAGTAGTCCTGGTTTAGCCTCGGATGCATGTCTTAAGATGACTGGTATCCAACTTGATTTAATAACTGATATTAATCAATATTTGTTTGTGGAAAAAGGATTAAGAGGTGGTATGAGTTATATTGCAGATAGATATTCAAAGGCTAAAAATAAATATATGAAAAACTACGACAAGAAAACAGAAAGCAAGTACATAATATATCTTGATGCTAATAACTTGTATGGGTGGGCCATGTGTCAACCGTTACCTACTGGCAACTTCAAGTGGGTTGATAAGTTTGAAAAAGGAAAATCAAATTACATTGTTAAGTGTGATATCGAGTATCCTGAGAAACTGCATGACTCGCATAATGATTATCCTCTCGCCCCGGAAAGTTTAAACATAAAAGATGAGTGGTTGTCAGACTATTGTAAAAATTTAAAACAAAAGTTTAATTTAGGACATTGCAATGTTAATAAACTTGTTACAACACAAACAAATAAAGAAAAGTATGTCGTGCATTTTAGAAACTTAGAATTGTATAAAAAGCTTGGATTGAAGGTAACAAAAATACACCGAATACTACAGTTTGACGAATCAGAGTGGTTGAAGACATACATAGACTTTAATACTGCTAAGAGAACAGCTGGTAAAAATGCTTTTGAAAAGGATTTCTTCAAACTGATGAACAATTCAGTTTTTGGTAAAACTATGGAAAATTTGAGAAAAAGAATTAATGTTAAATTAATTCACGATGAGGAGGTCCTTTTAAAATATGCAGCAAGACCTTCATTTATCACAAAGTCGAAAATATCTGTTTAATGGAATTATAGAGTCAACTATATTGTGCTATAGGAGTATCTAACTGAATAGGTACATGTTCATATCTAGTATTATATTGATTACTTCGAAACATCTATGTATACTAGTAATTAGATTATTTTTTATTAATTAATCGTTTAATTCTTGCATTAATATTTTTGGTTCCTCTTCCGGATAGTAATCTGTTAATTTTTGCATTTACATCTTCTTCAGTTTCAGCTACATCTTCTTCAGTTTCAGCTACAACTTCTTTTTTGTTATTAGCCTTTGTAAGTTCTTTTAAAATTATCTCACCTCTTGGTATAGGTTTAATAACTGAAACTAACTTATCAGCGGCCATTTTTCCTACTTCATCCCCAAGTTTTTTAGAACCACTTTCTAAGATTTGTTTTCCAGCAGTTTCTAATGCTTTCTTGCCTGCTGTTTTCACAGACTCACTAAATATCTTTGATCCAACTTTTGAAAAAATGTCAAATATACCAGCTCCAGTTAATCGATCAACTTGAGTATATGTTCCCGTACTAGTGTCATCAACTTTTTTTAAACGTGCCATATAACTTATGTTACATTAATTCCTTCAAAACAAAACGAAATGATGTGTGGACACCATTAAGATTAATAATCTTACCAGAGAAATCGGTTATGTAAATATTAATACTGTTAATGATTGTTTTGTTTACTTCACAGAACCCGACTCTTATCGGTTTATCTTTGAAAGGATATGATCTCGTAAGATCAGCTGTGCTTTTTTCATAAATGACATCCCCGTATGATCCATCAACAATAGAATTACTTATCAAATCACAGTGGATATACAACGTATCAATAGAATCTGTTATGTTTGGTGTCACAGTTGCAAATTTAGTTTCTCTGATAACTGCATCTTTGACAAACCCAATCAAGGTGTGAAAGTTTGATTCTCTCAAATCAAGTAAGAATTTATTATGAACGGTAACCAAACATTTAAAACTTGATAAATCAAACTCAATTTTTATCGGGACAGGCGAGTCATCGGTTTAATCATTGTTTACAGCCAATGCTTCTTTTTTGTAATTATCAATATCAGCATAACTGTAATTTCCATTTGCAAAACTAATAGTTTTCGGATTTTTATCTTTATCTTTTCCATTGTGATAACTTATCACTTTGTTATTAAAATCTTCGCTAATATTATCAAGTCCAATACCATACTGTTTGTTCTTACCTAATATTAATGGTCTGTCAAAAACAGTTGTAAAATTACTTGGTGTATTCGAGCTATTAATTATAGACGCTTTTTCTGATGATAATACAATTTTTTGTTCCATTTAATATATGATAGATAAAATTAATCATCTGAATAAAACATTTTTAAACTCGATTTTTCAAAATTGAAAACTTGAGTAGTGTTACTTTGTATAATTGGTCTGAAAATTAATGCATTATTTTTTGTAAAATATAATTTGAATGTTTCTTTTAGTGTTCGTTTGTCATTGTCTAGCTTTGGATATAATAACTTTTCCTGATTATCATTACCAAGAAGAAAATGTATTACGTTTCCTCCTGTATAAGTAAAGTCTATTTCAAATACATAACTTCCAGATTTTTCAATGAAAGATCCATGAAAAACACTCGCATGAAAATATTCTGCAGTATTTATAAGTGGATTTGTTACAAAAGTAAATGGTCCAAGAAAGAGCCGATGAATGGTTCTTTCAAGTGATTGTTTTGTTGGATGCGATACAAAATTTGTTCTCGCCATACGAGAGTCAACTCCGGTTAATCGCGAGCTGGGTATGCCTACCAAAGAACAAGATGTCAGCAAAGAAAAGAACAGAAAAGAGACTGACAAGCAGTACGACTTTCTGTATCTGGATCGCCCGAGGAAGTTAGTCAAAAGAAACTTCACCGGTGATATTTAATCTAATCATATTATATATAATGGGGCTTTTTAATGATCTTGGCGAGGAAGTTACTACTGGCAGTGTTAATATTACAAATTTTGGTATTGTTCTGTCTGAGTATGTAAAACAAAAACATTTGGTTAATTATCTTCATAAGGGTAGAAACCAGGAAAATGTTTTGAGAAGTGAACTTAACATGAATAAAAATAAAATAATCAATGTAGGCAATCTGGAAAAAGCAGATGATGCAGTAACAAGGCAATATACTCAAAGAAGTATAACAAAGATCATACGTGATTATAATATTGATAAAATTCCAGACATGATAAAAAATTTGACAACAGGTGTTGAAGATAAACTAAGTCTGATACAAACAAAGTTACAAGCAAACCGTGGGGAAATGATTGAAATTCAAAACGGATTGAAAGATGAAATAAAACTTTTGAGTGATGCTTTGAAAGAGTTAGAAAAGAAAGAAGATGTATTAGAAGAGAGTGAAAACTTCAAGAAATTAAGAGAACAAATAAGAATTGGTGTTCAAAATATTAATACACGGATCGAGGGAATCAACAAACAAATGGTTGATAACAATGAACTAGAAACTGCTATTGTTGATGCTTCAAAACAAATGAGAACTGCTTTTACCACCGAAATAACTCAAATTAAAATATTAAATGAGCAGATGAACACTAACGTTGCTGATATCAACAAAGAATTTAAAGACATCAAAAAGAAAATGGTTGACGGTAAGTCGCTGGAGACTGCTCTGAACAAACTGGTTGACACTGATAAACTTGAGACTGCACTGAGCAAACTGGTTAACACTGATAAACTTGAGACTGCTATTGATGATGTTTCAAAGCAATTGAAAGCTGCTCAGGATGAAAGGAGCAAAGCTTTTGATGATGAAATAGCTTCTCTCAAGGAGCATAATCAAAAGTCTGATAGCCGGCACACAGCAGTTATTGGTATAATTGATGGGTTGAAAGTAAAAGTAGACTATTTAAGTCGGATTCTACTGTTTGAATATACGATAGATGGAATAAGTATTATTCAAGATAACTTTGTTGACTCTCGTATGGCGAGAACAAATTTTGTATCGCATCCAACAAAACAATCACTTGAAAGAACCATTCATCGGCTCTTTCTTGGACCATTTACTTTTGTAACAAATCCACTTATATATACTGCAGAATATTTTCATGCGAGTGTTTTTCATGGACCTTTCATTGAAAAATCTGGAAGTTATGTATTTGAAATAGACTTTACTTATACAGGAGGAAACGTAATACATTTTCTTCTTGGTAATGATAATCAGGAAAAGTAATTATATCCAAAGCTAGACAATGACAAACGAACACTAAAAGAAACATTCAAATTATATTTTACAAAAAATAATGCATTAATTTTCAGACCAATTATACAAAGTAACACTACTCAAGTTTTCAATTTTGAAAAATCGAGTTTATAAATGTTTTATTCAGGTGATTAATTTTATCTATCATATATTAAATGGAACAAAAAATTGTATTATCATCAGAAAAAGCGTCAATAATTAATAGCTCGAATACACCAAGTAATTTTACAACTGTTTTTGACAGACCATTAATATTAGGTAAGAACAAACAGTATGGTATTGGACTTGATAATATTAGTGAAGATTTTAATAACAAAGTGATAAGGTATCACAATGGAAAAGATAAAGATAAAAATCCGAAAACTATTAGTTTTGCAAATGGAAACCGATGACTCGCCTGTCCCGATAAAAACTGAGTTTGATTTATCAAGTTTTAAATGTTTGGTTACCGTTCATAATAAATTCTTACTTGATTTGAGAGAATCAAACTTTCACACCTTGATTGGGTTTGTCAAAGATGCAGTTATCAGAGAAACTAAATTTGCAACTGTGACACCAAACATAACAGATTCTATTGATACGTTGTATATCCGCTGTGATTTGATAAGTAATTCTATTGTTGATGGATCATACGGGGATGTCATTTATGAAATAAGCACAGCTGATCTTACGAGATCATATCCTTTCAAAGATGAACCGATAAGAGTCGGGTTCTGTGAAGTAAACAAAACAATCATTAACAGTATTAATATTTACATAACCGATTTCTCTGGTAAGATTATTAATCTTAATGGTGTCCACACATCATTTCGTTTTGTTTTGAAGGAATTAATGTAACATAAGTTATATGGCACGTTTAAAAAAAGTTGATGACACTAGTACGGGAACATATACTCAAGTTGATCGATTAACTGGAGCTGGTATATTTGACATTTTTTCAAAAGTTGGATCAAAGATATTTAGTGAGTCTGTGAAAACAGCAGGCAAGAAAGCATTAGAAACTGCTGGAAAACAAATCTTAGAAAGTGGTTCTAAAAAACTTGGGGATGAAGTAGGAAAAATGGCCGCTGATAAGTTAGTTTCAGTTATTAAACCTATACCAAGAGGTGAGATAATTTTAAAAGAACTTACAAAGGCTGATAACAAAAAAGAAGTTGTAGCTGAAACTGAAGAAGTTTTAGCTGAAACTGAAGAAGATGTAAATGCAAAAATTAACAGATTACTATCCGGAAGAGGAACCAAAAATATTAATGCAAGAAATAAACGATTAATTAATAAAAAATAATCTAATTACTAGTATACATAGATGTTTCGAAGTAATCAATATAATACTAGATATGAACATGTACCTATTCAGTTAGATACTCCTATAGCACAACCAGGAAATGCTACCAGGCAAATGAAAAGTGGTTATCAGTTTACAATAAATAATAGAAGTTCTTACTTTGATTGGTATAACGCATATTTTGAAATCAGTTTTCGAGTAAACAAACTTGCTGATGGTTCCGCTTTCGCAGACGCTGACAGAATTGCTTTAATTAACGACGCGGCTTCACTGATTGATCAAATGCAAGTAAGGCAAAAGTTAAAAATAGTTTACGATGGAAATAATCTTCACAGATTTGTTAATATCAAAAACTTGCCTGAAATTTCTGACGATTATGCAAAAACAACCGGAACAAACGAATACTTTTATTTGGATAATACGGCTGTGGCAGAATCTCGGGATGATCAAGCTGGTTATAATCTAGGATTTACTACTCGTCATGCTTTAATCATAACCAAATTAAAAAGTTGACTCTATAATTCCATTAAACAGATATTCCTTCTTTGAAGGTTTGGAAACAATCGTGCTTCCTCCTAGTCAGATTCAAATCAGCTTGCAACTAACAAATGATGATGCGCTAATTTTCAAATCAAGTGGTGATGATGGCCGGGTAGTTATTAATAAATTAGTTTTGTGGATGCCTAGAATGATATTTAACTCAGATGGTCTAAGTTACGTAATGGCAAATCATATGACATCAACAGAATGGTCCTACCTCTGTGAAATGATACAAGAATGCGGAAGCAGCCAAGCGACCGAGACCACATTTAGGATAACGGCTGGTGTTAAAAATCCAAAACACGTTTTTGTTTATCTGCAAAGGTCAGACAAGACTTCTTCCCAAACACAAAATCCTCATCTTTTGGATACGTTTAAGGTAAATGCTGCTAATGCTAATTGTTATTTACAATCAGCTAAATTGGAAGTTGGAAATGGAGTTTATTATCCAGAAACCGAAAACAGCCATGATAATAGCATAAGAATATTCAGAGATGTTATTAATTATTCTCACAAGCAAAATGATAAAAACATTGGAACTTTACTAAACATAGGTAATTTTAAAACTCTTTTCGGAATGATACATTTTGATTTGAGTTATAAAGGTGATGAAGTCAGTATTGATCCAAAACAACTAAGTTTCAGATATAGGCTAAATATACCTCCTGCTGCTCCATATATAAATTATGCTCTGATTCTCTATAAAGAAGATGTAGTTATTAATAACGTCGTAAATGAATTTTTTAATAGTTTAATCTAACTTATAATATATATGACTTACGTAAATTATTCAGTAAATTTATCAGATGGCCAGAAACGAAGTCTGGCAAAAGCATATGAAAACAAAAGTGAATCAACGCTCAGGCTAAAAAATAACCAACTAACTGGAAACTTTCCTTTGCTACTTACAGCTACCCAGATTAACAATATTAACAAGGCTAAATCTGGTAGGCAGGGATTAGACATAAATATATCAAAATCGCAAATGAGATCTCAGTCCAAGAATGGAGGCTTTTTATTTTTTTTTATATTTCAATATTTTATTTCTTTCAATACATACATGCAAAAGAAAACAATATATGGTTTATGACAGTACCATAGTTACATATATATGAATGTAATCATTGAATAACACAAAACAGTTATATTAAAGTGTCATTTTACATACATGTATTCCGAGAAATAGTTAACGAAAATAAAGTAAGAGAGAGAGAGAGAGAGAGAGAGAGAGAGAGAGAGAGAGAAAGAGGGAACATTTAATACCGAATACTGTCAATTTTTTGTATTTTATCGTAAAACTTCCCATTTTTTTGAGTGATATTCCAATTTGTCTTTTGAACTGGCTATAATATGCTCTATATGTTCAATTTTTTGTATGTATGAGATGAATGATGTAAAACTAGGAATCGTTTTCTCATACTTATTCTTGAAAATAAAATACTTTGCAATTATTAAAACACAGTTTAAAATATCTGAATAAGATTTATCTTGAATAATACCAAATGAGATCATTTGGAAAGTCAATGCAAAAGGGATATTTTTGCTGTTTAAAAAGTTATGTATTTCTGTCCAGAAAGCTCTACTAAATGTACATTCCCAAAACAAATGTTCAATTGTTTCAACGTGCATATTGCAAAAATCACAGAGACTTGTGTTACTAATTTTGCATTTATATAGAAATTTGTTTGTGGGTATAATTCTCATTATATACTTATATTGAAAAGTTCTAAGTTTTGTATCGATCGTGCTTTTGAAAGGTGTAGTATGAATGCGTTTCCAGTTTATGTTTGTTATAGTTTCCTCCCATTTTTGGTGAGGTTTAATTGGTAATTCTGCTTGCATGCGTTCCACTTGAATGTTGTATAATAATTTGTTGGCACTATTTTGTTTTTCTATTTGTTTTAGTAAGCTGGTTTCGCAACAGTGTGTTGTTCTGTCTTCTGTTTTCAGTTTCTGTTTCCATTTGTTTGGTATGCTTTGAACAATTGTATAGTAGTTCAGGAATTCAGAGTTATGTATGTTATATATTGTTTTCAAATGTGCAAATGTATAAAATTCTCTAGTTCTATGGTTATACAATTGTTCAATATATTTAATACCCAAGTTATCCCATGTTTTGAAGTAAATAGTACGTCCTTGGTGTTTTATGTACGAGTTATTCCATATTATCTCTTTTGCAATGTTGCTAGTCTTCTTTTTGAAGTTTACTAAAGACCATGATTTTATTATTTCTGACAGAAAAGCGGATCGTGTGATTATGTTTTTTGCATCTTTACCGTTCACATTGCTTTCAAAAAGAATGCCCCCACCATACTGATTTAGTTCTTTCATGTAAATATCCTTCCAATCACCGTGATTATCCGGATTAGCAAGTCTTTTGACCCATCCTGCTTTAGTGGAATTAATAAATGATTCCAAATCTATCATTTTTAGACCACCATTTGTATAGCCTTGTATAATCGTTTTCCTATTGATTTTATCTGGTTTACCCTCCCACAAATATTGATACATTTTATTTTTTATTCGATTTAAGGATTCTGTTGATGGAGTCTCCAAAACAGTTAGAGGGTATATCAGTTTTGGTAGAGCAAATGTTTTTATTACCGTTATCTTTCCTAGAATAGATAAATTATGTTTTTTCCATTGATCTAAGCATGTTATAAATTGATCTATTTTCGGATAAAGGTTATATTCTTCACATTTTCCCTTTTCATTTGCAAAAACAATTCCCAGTGTTGTTGCTTTGTCTTTAGTCCATACAAATTGTTTTTCTTCACAGTATTTTACATTTGAATCTTTTAATGAACCGACACGTAGTATTATTGATTTTTTTATGTTTAATTTTAATCCAGACTCTTCACTAAAATTATCGATTAGTTTTACTAATGTTTCAAACGTTTTCTTTGACCCATCTAGAATAAATGTAGCATCGTCGGCGAATGCTGTGTTTTTTATTTCATTGTTATTAATTTGTATTCCTACAATATCCTTATGTTTTCTTGTAGCATTGTATAGTATTTCAATTGCTATTATAAAAAGATATGGCGATAGTGGGCATCCCTGCCTAACTCCTCTATCTATTTTAAAAAAATCAGACATGTATCCATTATTTACAACACAACTTTGGGCATCGTTATAAAACAGTTTTATCCAATTGATAAAAGAAGGTCCAATGTTAAAATAGTTTAAACATGTTATAATAAATTCATGGTCGACGCTATCAAATGCCTTCTCGAAGTCCGCAAAAAATATTAGTCCTGGAGAGTCTTCGTCATTCAAATAATCAATAACCTCAAATATAGTTCTTATGTTTTCTCCAATGTATCTACCTTTCAAAAATCCTGTTTGGCTATTGTCTATGAGTGTAGATAAAACCTTTTTTATGCGGTTTGCAATGCATTTAGTAGCAATTTTATAGTCCACGTTTAATAAACTTATAGGTCTCCAGTTTGTCAATGAAGTTAAATTGTTGTCTTTTTTAGGTAATAAGGTGATAACGCCTTGTTTTTGCATAACTGTTAAATTTCCATTTTCATATGAATAATTAATTGAATTAATATAAATGTGTTTAATTTCGTTCCAAAATATTTTATAAAACTCTGTTGTTATTCCATCCGAACCCGGACTTTTGTTGTTTTTCATTTCTTTTAGAGCATTATAACATTCTAGTTCTCTTAAATTTCCTTCACACAGTTCGCGTTGTTCTTGATTTAATGAAGTTTCATTTTCGATGGGAAAAAAATCCGTATTTGTTATTTTCGTATTAATTTTACTATATAATTGTTCATAATACCGTTTTGTTTCTGTCATGATACTATTAGAGTCCGTAATTTCTATATTGTTGTTTATTAGTCTTTTTATGTTTTTCCGTTCTGATTTTTTTCTTTCTAGATTTGCGAAATATTTTGTGTTTTTTTCTGCTCCTTCGACCCATTCTGCTTTTGCTCTAATAATGATACCAATGGTCTTTTTTTCTATAATATTTGCTAAAAGATTTTTTTTTTCTAAAATAGTGTTAATCGTATTTTCGTTATGAGGGTTTGATGATAATTCTAATTCTAGTTTGTCTATTTCATCTTTTAGTTTAATTTCTTCTTTTAATACTTTTTTTTTCTTGAGCGATGTATATAGAATTGTCTCATTACGGATTGTGCCTTTAACTATTTCCCAAAGAGTATTGGGGTTTGAATCTTTATTTATATCGACTATTTCTTGTATAGTTTGTTTAATTTTAATTTGGTATTCTTTTTCTAAAATTACACTATTGTTCAATTTAAAATACCCAGGTCCGCGTGGTGTATTGTCCGTATTTAAATTAAAATATACAAGAGAATGATCTGAACGTAGCCCTGTAGATATTTTACAAGCCGAGATAGAATTAATAATATTTGAAGACACTAAAAAATAATCTAGTCTGCAAAATATTGGGGGTTTATGGTTTGAGTGCCACGTGTAATGTCTAGTAGTGGGGTTAAAAATTCTCCAAATATCGTTTATATCGTTATTTCCTATTATAGTATTAATCTTTTCTCGACATTGTTTGTTGTTGTTAATATTACCATTTTTCTTGTCTAAACTTACATCAATCACAGTATTAAAATCCCCACCAATAATTAAAGTATCACTATCATTTAAAGTGACAAACTCTTCAATACTTGACAGAAACTTCATATTATCAGATGTGTTATTCGGACCATACACATTCAACATTAGAAATTCTTGTTCATCTATGCTGATCTTTAATGATTGCATCCTACCATCTATAATGTTTTTATGTTCCAATATTTTGTATGAAAAATAAATTCGAGTTAACAAGGATGCCCACGCCCATACTATTTCTACTATTTCCACTAAAAAATGCCTCATGCCCCCATTCTGTTTTCCATGTTCTAAATGTATTTTCTTCGCAATGGATTTCTTGTAAAAAACAAATTGAGTAATTATTTAGCTTTAACCATTCAAAAATTTGTCGTCGCTTGTGATAATCGCCCAGTCCCTTTACATTAAAGGTACATATTTTAACCGTCATTTATTACTATCATAAAATGAATGCTATGACAAGTATGGGTTGTTTGAATATCATTACAGTGTATTACCATTGAACAGTACGGTAAAAGTTTAACGTCTAAGTAGTCTATCGTTGAAAAAGAGAGTATATAGAGAGAAGTCAGAGTAAGATATAAGAAGGAGAGACCAGGGGTGACAGTGTACATTTCAGTATTCTCGTATTGGTGTACGATTTGGGCGCCATCTAAGTTTGTAATAGTGTATTATATTTGCATATCAATACATAGCACACGTTGAAAGCAATAATTTCGGATTCAATCTTAAATACAAAAATAAGATAAAATAAAGCACCAAGGATAGAACACACACATCGCTACAAAGTCCTTTTTTCGTCTGAAAAAGGGAAAAAGGAAAAGGGAAAAAAAAGAAAAAAGAAATCGACAACAACAACCATGAAACAAAATTAAGGAAGAAAGACACCATACAAAAACAATTAGAACATATTTCAAAATAAAAAGCCAAAGTGGCTTAGAAACAAAAAAACACAAAAAAATACATCAACTACACAATCACGTTGAGGTTATCCCATAAACAATGCATTGTTTATCAAATAAACTCTGCATCTAGCTATAACAACATGGCACACACATTTGGAGAATATCTGGTGGCACTCAGTTTATATACATCAAAAGTAATCCTACGTGTTCGATTAAGTAGCCTTTACAAAGAATACATTTCTATTCAAAACACATTAGCTGTGTGTCTTTTACGGGAGCATCAACATTTACAATAATTACTAGTGCTTTACGTTTATGAAAAAATACTATATATTGAACACATTATATTCTAAAAAATAAGCACTTACGTATACATTTTGATCGACTCTACAATACCAAAACGAACTATATGTAAATATATACTCTCCCCAAAAACATTGAACAATTGCTTTTGTAATACTTCACAGTTTAAACATGCTTTACAGAAAAATATATATCAACATATATCAACACATTTCTTTTTTTTTTACATAAAAAACAATAGAAATAAAATTTAGGTATTATATATATATATATGCACAAAATTAATGAAACAACAATTTACACACAGACACACACACACCCACACACACACAAAGACACAAACACGTTTTTTTTTAATTAGCTATTCTGTTCAGAACTGGTTAAAATAAGCTTTGCAGAATTATCATGATTAATGTATTACATATTATTGTACTTTATAAAAGGCACATGAGGATGCTACTTAAATATGTGTGCACGCTTCACGTTCAAAATACACACACCATCGTTTACTCTCGCACCAGTGATTTTATATGACAATACTATGCATAATTTATTACACTTATTATAGTTAACATGTAATATAAGTGATATGAAGTAACATTTCGAAAAGAAGTAAGGAGTAATGAAGGCAATGTAGATAATATATATATAAATAATTCAAACAAATAAACAAAACTAGAACAATATCTACCAAATAACTACTCTTTTTTTCACCATAATATATGTTTCCTCTTCATTATTTATCAACAAGTTACGCAAAATAGCATATGAGTAATGTATTTGTTTTCAAAAACAGTGCAATGTTTATTTTATACAAGTTGGTACAAAAGAACAAGAAAAACAAACCATTTAAGACCTGCCGCAATGTGTTCATGACGAATGTGAGAGAATAATACCCCATGTATTGTATCTTACCGAAACGAAAATGTAAGACCAAAGTGAGGTTTGAAAATATTTAGATCATTTTTCGATGACAAAAGCAAACCATCAAACACCAACAACCGACCCGACTCAGACCGTCATTCGTTAATTTACATCTCATGAACACTTGCAACCCCATATTCTCTATCTTACCGAAAAGCGAAAAGAAATAAGATGAGAGTGGGGTTTATTTTAGTAAGTCATTTCTTGGAAGATTACAGTACTAGAGACTATTATGTCGATTTTTGTACAAAAACAAGGTTATTATTCGACAAATAACACGGTTTAATAAAGGCATGTCTACTTATGTTCATAAAAGAAAACACTACAATGTTTCACTTTGCTAGTATTAATTATAATAATATTGACATTTATTGTTTAATAAATAAGCAGCAACATATTAATACATTGTATCTTGTTTTCACACCGGCAATTTCGGAATACCGGAACTGCATATTACAGATAATGTGAAAAGAAGCAACACGACGAGACAGAAACACACACATGCGCGCACGCACACACGCACGCACGCAGACACCCACAGACAACACAGACAACACACACACAAAGACTGACAGATAAATTGAATTGCTTTTTTAATCTGTATTGGCTTTGGTATTTTACAATAAAATAGTAAAACGTAAATTCTTCTCCTCTGAACCTATTTATATATAGAGTCATATTCTATATTACTGAAAACACAAAAGCATGCACCTATGTGATTGCTCACTCCTTACCGCTTGCCCGTGCATACGCACGCACAGACGCACGTATAGTGTAGTTTATGTGATCATAAAAACGTAACATACAACACAAGATAATCATCAAACCTGCATGTAATACTATGTTTGAGCTCTTTTAAGCGTCAAATTTGATTCTGTTTAAGATTTAGATTTAAACATATTTAATTGCCAATATTTTACAGACAGAATAATATCCACATATATACAATAGAAATATTATAATGACAATTGAATGGAGGCTTTTTAGGCGCATTAGCTGGTTTGTTAACTAAAACAATATTACCAACCGTTGCAAAATTTGTTCCAAAAGTATTAGCACCACTAGCAACAGGAGCATTAAGTGGCTTAGAAGTACTGGAATTGGCAAACTATTTGGAAACGGGAGGGTAACTATTCCTAGTGACAAAAAACAAGCACTTCTTAGATCAAATAAATTAACACTTGCGCAAAGAAACAAGATGATAAAGGCTAAAGGTTGTTGTTCTATTAAACTGACAAAGCAGCAACAAGATGGAGGATTTCTTGGAATGCTTGCATCATTAGGAATTCCATTGATTGGATCTCTTATTAGTGGTTTAACTGGAAAAGGTTTGCAAGTGGGCAGAAAAGGAAAAGGACTAAGAGTTGATCGTGGAAAAGGTTTGCAAGTAGACTCACAAATTATACAGTACAGAAGTATCCCGGTCATAAAAAAAATAATTAAATTTTAAAAATTAAACCTATCTCATCTTAGATATAATAAAATGGGTCAATCAGCTAGGTATACAGCAATTCAGGGGAGTGTTTAGCAAAAACAAATTACCAGCAAAACAAAATAAACAAGAATGTGGTATTATTAATCTTGATGATCATATTGGACCTGGTACACACTGGACTTGTTACTATGATAATTAATGCTTCGATCCGTTTGGTCTGAGTCCACCAAAGGAAGTTTTAAATAACATATCTAATATAAAATACAACACCATTCAATATCAAGATAAAACAAGTGTCCTGTGCGGATATTTCTGTAAAAAGTTGCAAGAGGGAAATAGAGTGTACAATATTCTTTATAAAATATTAAAACCATACGAACCAACAGAAAATGAAAACATTATAAAATCATATTTTGTAAATGAAGTTTAATCTAATCATATTATATATGAGTTACTGTATAAAAGAAAAAATGGTTACTGAAAATGTTAATCCTAAGTATGTTTTAGCCAAAAATGGTAGAAAAATGTTAAGAGCAACTTGTGCATCTTGTGGTATTACTAAAACAAAGTTTGTTAAAAACACAGAAGGTGGAAATATTGATATTCATAAAGCTTTGCTCCCTTTGCTACCCAAAAAGGGGCTAACACTTCCTGGTTATAAATATTGCGGTCCGGGTAATCCGCTTGATAGTGGAGAACCTTCAAATGAATTAGATGCTGTTTGCAAAGATCATGATATTTGTTATGATGAAAATCCTAGTAATAAATCAATGTGTGATAAAAACATGCTTACTGGTTTGAAATCTAGTAAGTCTAAAATTATTGGAGAAAAGATTGCTAAGAATTTGATAGTCAAAAAAAAAGGATAAAAATATCGGACAGGGAAAGCAGCATTCAAAGACGACAGTCAACCACAAAACACAAAAACAAACACGCAAACAGACAAACGAAAAGACAAAAGTAATAAAAAATGCAAACGACATCACAAACACAAAATGGTTGACAATAGGGCTACCGCCTTGGAACGGTCAGTGGCAAAGTAGGCCACTGGGGGTTTAAACCGGTTCTAGGGTGCACCAAACCTACTGTCATCCCATTAAAACAGGACAGTGTAAATAAAGAAATCCCCGCCATGATCTAATCTCTAACCAACAAGGCAGCATCAATAGGCAATATAAGTAAAACACAAATATGCTCGTGTAAATATAATACAAAAAAACAATAGCCTAGAAAGCCACAATGAAGGTACTTAATGACTTTGCAGAAGCCAGAGCAGTAAGAGAATAAACCATTAAGGGCACGACAAGAAAGATCATGGACAAACATCAAACGCCACCGTCCAAATGGGCTTTAGGTAGGCGTCATCACAGGGTCCACAGCCTGTCCGGACATCGTACAATTAAAGTGGAAAGCATAGTGGCGAACTGTAAAAGGGTCCACCACCAAGCATGCAGTACGTTGCAAAATGATAGGGTCATAACCTCTTTTGATAAACTTTTTAACAAGTTTAACAAAGATAGTATGAAAGTGATCATGACCAAGAATCTTACGAAGTTTATAAATCACATCACCATAGAAGTCAGGTTGTGATAGTCCTTGTCGCAGAAGAGTCCTTAAATTACATTTATATTTGGAAAGAAGATCAGGGTTACGATAATAACTGTAATTAGTGCAAAATATAAACTAGGACTTGGAGAGCCAAAAAAGGAGAAAAGGCGTTGAAATGGACTGACAAGTTAGCAGATGAACTTCATAAGCCTATACGAAGAAAGTTCACTCAAAGCCGTGTGATTGTTAATGAAAATGATAAAATATGGTCTGCTGACTTGGTTGACATGCAATCGTTTTCAAAGTATAATAAAGGTACTAAATACTTGCTTACTGTTATTGATTTATTTAGTAAATTTGCTTGGGTTGTACCCGTTCCAAATAAAACTGGTTTAGAAATTACCAAAGCGTTCAAACAGATAATCAGTACAGGAAGACAGTGTAAATTGTTGTGGGTTGATCAAGGTGTGGAATTTTACAACAAGGCGTTTAGGCAATTTCTTGATGATAATAATATCAATATGTATCACACTTTTAATTTCGGAAAAGCTGTAGTAATTGAACGATTTAACACGACATTAAAAGAAAAGATGTGGAAATATTTTACAGCTAACAATACAAATACATATTTAGACGTGTTGCAAGAAATGGTTGATAAGTATAATAATACAAAACATCGGAGTATTAAAATGACACCGACTGAAGCAAGTGATGAAAAGAATAAAGGAACGGTGTATTTCAACTTGTATGGAAAATTGAGAAGTAATCAAATTAAGCCAAAGTTTAAAATAGGTGATAATGTTAGAATCAGCAAATATAAAAGAACGTTTGAGAAAGGTTATAACCCAAATTGGACTGAAGAAATATTTATTGTTGATGAAATTCAAAACACAAATCCAGTAACATACAAAATAAAAGATTTAAACAACGAAAACATTGATGGAAGCTTTTATGAATTAGAAATGATAAAAGCAAAGCAAGAAAAAAAAAGGATTGAAAAAGTCATACGACGTGATTACAAAAAGAAACAAGTATTGATTAAATGGAAGGGTTACAATGAGGATTTCAATAGTTGGGTTCCGTTTAAGGATATTGAAAATATTAAATAATATCTTGAACTAAAATACAACATAGCAAAGTGTAGGAAAATAAAATACTCCATGGTAAAAAATGATATGCAAAGCGATGATGAAGACTACTGCCCGGTTCCGTCTGACTTTGCTTAACGAGTTGCAAATGTTATGTTATTAAAATGACAACCGGATTGATTATATATATATATATATATATATATATTGGACTCTCCTCATAATATAAAACCATCCTTTTCCAGGGTATATAACCTATACAGTGCACTATCCAGGTGGGGGGGGGGGGGGTCGCACCCGGAGCGCGCACCCACTAAAAATTCCGGATCATACATGTATGTCCATGTTACTGTAGATAAAATATCAAACAATTTCGGTGCACGCCCTCATTGTAAAAAAATTCTCAATCGCTTCGCTCGCTCGACGCATAATGGCTAATGAGTGGTTTAATTAACACATTCTTAAATCATTTTATTTGAAAACGGACTTTTTTATTTATACATGTATGTCCATGTTACTGTAGATAAAATATCACACAATTTCGTTGCACGCACTCAGTATAAAATGTTTTCTCGCTCGACGCATAATGGCTAATGAGTGGTTTAATTAACACATTCTTAAATCATTTTATTTGAAGACGGACTTTTTTATTCATACATGTATGTCCATGTTACTGTAGATAAAATACCACACAATTTCGTTGCACGCCCTCAGTATTGAATGTTTTCTCGCTCGCTTCGCTCGCTCGACACATAATGGCTAATGAGTGGTTTAATTAACACATTCTTAAATCATTTTATTTGAAAACGGACTTTTTTATTCATACATGTATGTCCATGTTACTGTAGATAAAATATCAAACAATTTCGTTGAACGCCCTCAGTATAAATTTTTTTCAAACTCGCTTCGCTCGCTCGACGCTAAATGGCTAATGAGTGGTTTAATTAACACATTCTTAAATTATTTTATTTGAAAACGGACTTTTTTACCCTATCAATGCACTACCGCAACCGTTTTATGAAGCTAGAGACGTACCCGAAATTTGACTAAAAACTTACGCCCTCCCTAAGCTGAAATCCTGGATCCGCCCCTGCAGTGTGTATCATTACCTTTGATATATATTGGGCTCTTCTCGGAGTCAGGTAATACAACATATACATATACATCATGTGTCAATACTTTTGATATATATTGAACTCTCCTCAAAGTCAAATTATATAAACACAGCCATCTCCAAGGTCTATACTCTATAAGTGTATGTATCAATACCTTGATATATAGTGGCCTTTACTCTGAGTCAGGTTGTAAAAAACCACCCATCTCATGGGTCTGTAATCTCTACATTTATTCCAATATATATCAAAGGAATAGAAACATAAATGTACAGATTCTAGACACTGGATGTGGATGGTTTTTATATAACCTGACTCTGAGGAGAGTCTGATATATATCAGGCGTATACATAAATGTATTGATTACAGACGCTGGAGATGTTAGGTTTTATGTAACCGAACTCTGCTGAGAGTCCGATATATATAAGGGGATAGATATATAAATGTATAGATTATAGACACTGGAGATGTTAGGTTTTATGTAACCTGCTCTGAGGAAAGTCCAGTATATATCAAAGTTATTGATACATAATGTATAGATTATAGACCCTGGAGATGGAAAGTTTTATATGACATGACTCTGAGGAGAGTCCAATATATATCAAAGTTATTGATACATAAACGTATAGATTATAGACCTTTGAGATGGTTGGTTGTATATAACCTGACTCTGAGGAGAGTCCTGAGGGAGGAGTCCTGGTGGTTGAGTGGCGTGGAGATCTGGTAGTTATCTCCACGTTGCAACACACCACTTTGGTCCGGACTTCAACTAGACGGGCGGTCAGATTTTGCCCGATCTGATCAATCGGTTTGTCACGCCAGCTATACGGGATCCTAGCGTCTTATTTAATTCAAATCTCCCTCGACCCTCTCGTTTAATATCTTGCTCTCGTTTTATTTTGTACTCTTTAAACATAATGTAGAAAGGATCCTTTATGGCGGTGGCGCTAGGGCTAATCATGTATTTCTGAACGCTATATGGCTATACTCATACCACTTTAAAGCGGAACATAAGTGCGGCTCTTCGACTTTTCAGTTAAGGGGTTATGTCCGCTGGGTGGTATGGGGGGTCTGATGCGTTAGTTTTATATGAGTATACTCTTCACGTATTCTTGGCATTTGTCTGTCGGATATCCACACCAAACGTCCCCTTGTTGGGCTCCGAGGTGGGTAAGAAGCGTGGAGAATGAATATCATTTGCCAATTATGGCTCCAAAACACGCACACAAAACTACTCATACTTCTAAACGATCTCGAGAAGATTCCGAATCAGAATCTGATGAGGATATCTCTCATTTAAATTGGCCTCGTTTTCTTAACATTATCTCCCTAGAGGATGACAAACCTATTACTAGACTCTCTCCTTTTGCCATCTCCAAGGCTTTACTTGGCATCGCCGGTGAGCCAAGGAGTGTCAAAAAACTCATTAATGGCAAACTTCTTGTTGAGTGTGCCAACAAATCACACTCTGACAATCTCCTTTCAATTCATACTTTCGTAAACATCAATGTTGAGGTTATTCCTCACATTTCTCTCAATTCTTCAAAGGGTGTAGTACGCTCCAGGGAACAGGAGCACTGCACTCTTGAAGAAATGACTCAAAATATCAAAACTCAAGGCGTGACTGAGGTAACGCGCATCAGTACGAGGCGGAGTGGCAAACTCACTCCTACAAATACTTTTGTGCTTACTTTCAGCACACCAAATCTGCCAAAGACCATCAAAACTGGATATATCATTCTACCAGTTGACCCCTTCATTCCAAACCCTCTTCGATGTTTTAACTGTCAACTCTTTGGTCACCATAGAGAAAGATGCAAGCGAGCTGCTCCTGTCTGTGCCCTTTGCGGTCAGGAGGGTCATAGCGACTTCGTCAGTTGCAAAAATTCCGCCTCTTGCGTTAACTGCAAGGGGACCCACGGATCTTTCTCTAAGGATTGTCCGAAGTGGAAGCACGAGAAGGAAATACAGAAAGTTAAGATTGAAAAGAACATTTCTTTTCCTGAAGCTAGGAAACTCGTTGAGAGCCTTATACCGCCCACTCCATCCGGCAAATCATATGCCGATGCGAGTAGGGTTGAGAAACCAGCTACCAGGTCTATCGCGGTGCAGACCGTGATAGCCTGGCCAATAGGCTCCGAGGGGTTTGCCACTATTCCCATCTCTGTTCTGGAATCCTCTAAAACATCTTCAGCCTCTCAAACTCCGGTCCTCTTAAATAAGCCTCCTGTGGCTCCCAAACCTCTTGTGGCTTCCAAGCCTAAAACTTCTTCAACTATATCCTCAACTACTCCTACACCTACTACATCTACTTCATCTATTCCGAAATCGACGGACTCTTGTGCAACCAAGAGTCCACCAAAGCCGACGAACTCTTCCAAAGGTTCGTCAAATCCGACGAGTTCGTCACCAATCAGAACTGCTGCCACGGACGTGACAGCAAGGAAAAAGAAAACTCCCGGGTTAGGGAAGCAGTCAAAAGGATCTGATGATCCGATTGAACTGCACAACAGATTTGAAGACTTGGAGATGGAGGTTGATAATCCAGCACGTCTGGAACTCCCAAAGTCCCCCAAAGTCTCCAAGGTCTGCCATTCCCAAAGGCCGTAAGCCCGTACTTCCGCCTTAGTAACGACAAAATCAAATAAGATCATTCAATGGAACTGCCGAGGTTTAAAACCTAATTATGATGAAATCAGCTTACTTTTAAATAAACACAACCCTGTTGCATTTTGTCTTCAAGAAACTTTCTTGAAGACTAGTGATAAAATATCTTTTAAAAACTATTCATTGTATAACTATATTTGTGATACAGGTGATAAAGCTTCTGGAGGAGTTTCGATTCTTGTGAATCAAAACATTCCTCACAGAACTGTTGCGTTGAAAACTGGTTTGCAAGCTGTTGCGGTCAGTGTTACGATGCACAGAGTTATAACAATATGCTCCTTATATTTACCGCCCAGTTCTTCACTAGACATCAAAGACCTAAATCACCTAGTTGCACAATTACCATCGCCTTTTATACTCTTGGGTGATTTTAATGCACACAACTACATTTGGGGTTGTAAGGATATAAACGATAAAGGCAAGAAAGTTGAAGATTTCTTAGCCAAAAACAATTTGTGTCTTTTTAATGATAACAAAACACATACTTATTTACATCCAGCTACAGGCTCTCATTCTTCCATTGATTTAACAAAATGCGATCAAACGCTCTTGATGGATTTTTCGTGGAGTGTTGGTGACGACCTATGTGGAAGTGACCACTTCCCCTTATTTCTTGAAAACATCGGCGCTCCACTTCTCGAGAAAACGCAACGATGGAAACTTCGCAAAGCTGATTGGGATACGTTTCAATCTCTTTGTGAGGAACAGTTAAAGCCTTCCGTTTTCGAGGATGTCGAAGACGCAACTGCTCTTTTTACCAAAACCCTTCATGATATAGCTGATCAAACTATTCCAAAAACCTCGGCAAATCCAAAACGCCCACATAAACCATGGTACGATGATGACTGCAAAAAGGAGTCAGCGATCGTAAAGCTGCATTGAATGCTTTTAACTTGCGGCCAATTCAAAATAATTAAGATACTTTTAGAGTTTTTCGTTCGAAAGCCCGTCGTACTATTAAGGATAGCAAGAGGAAATCCTGGAGATCTTATGTCTCTAGGCTGAACTCTCGTTCATCACTTAAGAAGACATGGGACATGGTCCGGAAAATAAACGGTAAAGGTAATTCTAGTTGTGTAAATCATCTTAAAACTGATAATGAGGATATTACTTCTGTCAAAGATATTACGAACACTTTGGCAGAAACTTTCTCTAAAAATTCTTCTTCTGAAAATTGTCAACCAAATTTTCTAAAAAATAAGAAACTAAAAGAACAGAAGAAGCTGAATTTCAAGTCTAAAAAATTGGAGAAATACAATAAACTATTCACTCTCAAAGATCTTCGAGAATCCCTTAAAAAGGCTCATGATTCATCAGCTGGTCCTGATGATATCCATTATCAATTATTAAAACATTTACCTGAAACCTGTCTCTCTACACTTCTTGATATATTTAATAAGGTTTGGGTGACAGGAAACTTCCTCAATTCTTGGCGGGAAGCAATCGTTATTCCAGTCCCCGAACCTGGAAAGGATCATACGGACCCAATAAATTATCGCCCTATTGCTTTAACGAGTTGTATATGTAAAACCATGGAAAGAATGATTAATGAGAGACTCGTTTGGTACCTCGAATCCAACAAGCTGATAACAAAGTATCAAAGTGGATTCCGGCGCCAACGAGGCACAACAGACAATCTCATTCGATCTGAATCATTTATTAGGGAATCTTTCGTAAAGAAAGAACATATAGTCGCTGTATTTTTTGACTTGGAGAAAGCTTATGATACTGCATGGAAGTACGGTATTATGAATGATCTTCATGACCTTGGTCTTAGAGGTCGCTTTGCAATTTTTATAGAGAATTTCTTAGAGGACAGACAGTTTCGTGTCCGAATGGGTTCATCCCTCTCTGACATGCATGAGCAGGAGATGGGTGTGCCACAGGGCAGCATACTCTCTGTCACCCTTTTTAATATAAAAATTAACAGTATAGTTAAATGCATCAATCCTGGTGTGGATTGCTCTCTATATGTTGACGACTTTGTTATATGTTATCGTGCAAAAAACATGAACACTATTGAGAGACAACTTCAACAATGTCTCAATAAACTTCAGACCTAAATCTAAAACTAATTGTATGCACTTTTGTCAATTACGTCAACATCATGAAGACCCTCATCTAACACTGGATGGGTCACCAATACCAGTAGTAGATGAGGCAAAATTCCTTGGTCTTATTTTCGACCGTAAATTAACGTTTATACCACACCTTAAATACTTGAAGGCCGAGTGCCTTAAAGCTCTTAATTTACTTAAAGTTGTTGCAAACACTAACTGGGGAGCAGATCGTAAAGTCCTTTTACAACTTTATAGATCTCTTATCAGATCCAAGCTGGACTACGGCTCAATAGTATATGGATCGACTCGCAAGTCATACTTGCAGATGCTCGATCCTATACATAATCAAGGATTACGACTCGCCTTAGGTGCCTTTCGTACATCACCAGCCGAAAGTCTATATGTTGAAGCTAATGAACCATCACTGTCTCATAGACGGGACAAGTTAGCCCTTCAATATGCCATTAAATTAAAATCTAACCCTTCAAACCCAACTTTCGATAATGTCTTTAATCCTAGTTGTGAACCTCTTTTTTTATCGAAAACCGAAGGCCATCCGACCATTTGGTCTTCGTATTAAACCAAAATTAAGAGACACTGAAATCGACCTAAATTTGATTGCCAAGTACAAAGTACCACAAATTCCACCGTGGACTTTGGAAACACCAACAATTATTTTCGACCTTTGTAATAGTAACAAATCCAGTACAGACCCTACTGTCTTTCAAAGCAAATTTAATGAAATTAAATCGAAATACAGCAACTTTCAACATATATACACAGATGGTTCTAAAGATGGAGATAAGGTAGCTGCAGCAGCTGTTGTTAACAAACACAGGATAAAGAGCCGCCTGCCTGACAAGGCCTCTATCTTTTCAGCTGAACTTAAGGCAATTGAACTTGCCTTAAATTATATTCAGGAATCTGATGATGACCATTTTGTAATCTTTTTCTGATTTCCTTTCATCTCTTCAAGCACTGGGTAATATGAAACATGATAACCCAGTTGTGCTCCAACTTTTAGAAAAGTACAATTCTCTTATAATTGATAATGTTATTATGTTCTGCTGGCTTCCAAGCCATGTAGGAATACGTGGTAATGATAGAGCTGATAGTGCTGCTAAAGCAGCATTAGGTTTACATATATCTGATACCAAATTACCTTATACCGATTTTAAAAGTTGTATTAACACATATATTCGTAACTCTTGGCAAGCCGCTTGGGATTTGTCAGTTAACAATAAACTCCATTCAATTAAACCGTTATTCGGAGAATGGCGTTCTTCTAGTAGACACATTCGTCGAGAGGAAGTTGTCCTAGCCCGGTGCAGAATAGGGCATACACGTTATACTCATTCATATTTATTACAAGGTGAGCAATTACCAGAATGTATACTCTGCTTTGCACCGTTAACGGTCAAACACATCTTATTGGAATGTGTAGACTTTGATCCTATGCGTCAAAGGTACTACAATGTTAATACTATGAAAGAGTTATTTGATACTGTAGAGAGTCCGATATATATCAGGAGTATAGATATATAAATATATAGAGTATAGACACTGGAGATGTTATGTTTTGTAAAACCTGACTCTGAGGAGAGTCCGATATATATAAGGAGTATAGATATATAAATATATAGAGTATAGACACTGGAGATGTTATGTTTTATATAACCTGACTCTGAGGAGAGTCCGATACATATTAAGGAGTATAGATATATGCATATATAGAGTATAGACACTGGAGATGTTAGATTTTATATAACCCGACTGTGAGGAGAGTCCAATATATATCAGGAGTATGGATAAATAAATATATACAGTATAGATACTGTGGATGTTAGAGTTTTGTATAACCCGACTCTGAGGGGAGTCTGATATATATCAGGAGTATATAAATATTATGGATAAATAAATATATAGAGTATAGATACTGGAGATGTTAGGTTTTGTATAACCTGACTCTGAGGGGAGTCCGATATATATCAGGAGTATAGATATATACATATATAGAGTATAGACACTGGAGATGTTATGTTTTGTATAACCTGACTGTGAGGAGAGTCCGATATATATCAGGAGTATAGATATATAAGTATATAGAGTATAGACACTGGAGATGTACCTGACGCTGAGGAGAGTCCAATATATATCAGGAGTATATATATATATATACATACATAGAGTATAGACACTGGAGATGTTATGTTTTATATAACCTGACACTGAGGAGCGTCCGGTATATATCAGGAGTATAAACGCATACATGTATATATTAAAGACTCTGGAGTTGGATGGATTGAGAAGAGTCCGACATACATGTATATCAGGAATATATATGCATTAATGTATATATTATAGACAATGGAGATGTTAGGTTTTGTTTAACCTGACTCTGAGGAGAGTCCGATATATATCAGGAGTATAGATATATAAATATATAGAGTATAGAAATTGGAGATGTTATGTTTTGTTTAACCTGACTATGAGGAGAGTCCGATATATATCAGGAGTATAGATATATAAATATATAGAGTATAGACACTGAAGATGTTATGTTTTGTATAACCTGACTCTGAGGAGAGTCCGATATATATCAGGAGTATAGGTATATAAATATATAGAGTATAGACACTGGAGATGTTAGGTTTTATATAACCTGACTCTGAGGAGAGTCCGATATATATCAGGAGTAAAAGTATATAGAGTAAAGACACTGGAGATGTTATGTTTTATATAACCTGACTCTGAGGAGAGTCCGATATATATCAGGAGTATAGATATATATGTATATAGAGTATAGACACTGGAGATGTTATTTTTTGTATAACCTGACTCTGAGGAGAGTCCGACATATATCAGGAGTATAAACGCATACATGTATAGATTAAAGACCCTGGAGTTGGATCGATTAAGAAGAGTCCGATATACATGTATATCAGGAGTATATATGCGTGCATTTATAGATTATAGACAATGAAGATGTTAGGTTTTATGTAACCTGACTCTGAGGAGAGTCCGATATATACCAGGAGTATAGATATATTAATATAGTAATATAGATTATTGACTTGGGATCTTAGGTTGTATATAACCTGAGTCTGGGAAGAGTCCAATATGTATCAGGAGTGTAAATACATAAATGTATAGCTTACAAACACTGGAGATGTTAGTGTTTTTTTTTTATATAACCTGACTCTGAGGAAAGTCCGATATATACCAGGAGTATAGATATATTAATATATAGAGTATTGACTTGAGATGTTAGGTTTTATATAAATTGACTCTGAGAATATCAAAAATAAACTGTTATTTATCATTATCCTTCATAAACAAGACTCAATAAAAAACGAGCCTATGTCTACCAATTAGGTGCGTTCTTTTCATCCAAAGGATCCCATTTTCATCATATTATTCTTATTTGTTTGTAGTATATAAACTCCGTGTTGCAATATCAGTCAGCTCCGCCCATTTTATGTTCCATCCCTTACTCTGAGGAGAGTCAAAAATCATCATACAACCATGCAAATGGTTTTTAGCTATCACAAACAAGTCAATAAAGTCATTTCAGCCAGAAAAAACAGGCCTTAAATACTCAAAAATGCCTTTTATCACAAAAAAAAGTTAGGGATTATATATTTGGGAACTCCTTTCGACTACACCAGGCATGAATACCACAGTGATTTACTTCCTGTATGCCTATAAGAACCCCTAATTGTGAGTGCATTTTAAAAAACCTCTGTTCTGGCAAAGCCTAGAATATAGCGAATAAAAACATCATACATTTTGGCGAATCGGTTGAGTATTGATCAAGATATGGGCGTTTCAAAAATGTACAGTGCAGTCGACAGCGATGAAAAATCTGTAAAAATGTTTTACCTATCTTAACTGTTATATAAAATGACACTGGGCATATCTTTATTTAGTCTAATGGATAAAATGCTTTAAAAAGTCAGTAAACTTGAAGAAATCAAGATGTTTACTTCCCAAAAGTGCTATATAAGTGCAAAATATGCTGATTTTCATGCCAAATTCAGATTTACAAGGCAACTTGGTGTATTTGTGGCATCATACCTTAATTTGGTGGCACAACATGCATATATAAACATCCCAATTACTCATAAATGCAAGTCTGGTACTAGCTTTGTGATTAAAAGTTAAGTTTCTATGACTGGACAGCATACTTTGCCTACAGTACTCTCTGACATTTTCTCAGAAAGTTCAATTTTAGGGGGTAAGGGGAAAGATTTGGTGGTGTCACACCTATACAACTACAATTTTGCAAATTATAATGCTGAATTCATAATTTTGCATTGCAGAGATGTTGAGATTTTGTTTTATTTTCAGTACGTGATAAAATTTGCATTACTCGGTTTTTATCCTTAGGTTCTATAGTAAAATAAAAATCTTTGGCAGAGTAAAAAGACGATAATTTTCAAGATTTTGATTTTAAAAGATACATATATTGAATAAATTTGCATGAATGTGCATGAAATATGCAGGTTTTAAAAGAATCACACTGTAGATACCTTAATTTTAACAGTAAACTTGGTTGAACATCAAGGATAAAGACCGAGTTTATCACCTACCAGAATGTATTAGTATGTTTATTTCTGGTCACTGATTGGTCAGTTTATTTTGATGATGCTCTATCAAAATTATGAATTATCATTGCAAATACAAATATATACATGTTAACAACAAACAAGCCTTGTTTTGTTGAAAAATGTCTCTCCAGGTCATCATTTAAAGACTTCAAAAATCTGAAACTCCAAATTACAGCTTTCCGAGGCAAAAAACATGCAAAAAAGATCAAAACGCTTTTTAAAACACCGTGAAGTATTTTTTGTTGGAGCTATAGTCATTGCGAAAAGTAAAATACTGTTTAGGTAAGAATCCGAGAGAAAATGAATATTCACATTACGCCACCTTATAGGTGTACCAGAAGTAAATCAAATCCCATTGAGTCCAATGCAATATTGAGCAAGGTTTTTAGTTATCCATTTTTCAAAATGATGTTCAAACTAAGATTCACTTACATGTTCTTAGTCATGAGACCTGCCTCTCTAGAAAACTGCTGAGAATAGTAGGGGTCATGTGGCATATAAGAAAATAAAATTCTGATCTTTGTTGATACCGTGAACAAACTGCGTTCATTCGGCACCTCTTAAATGTGTTCTACTTTCACTTTCAAAACTGTCAAGTTGACAAATAAAGTCATCATACAAGCATGCAAATGGTTTTTAGCTATCACAAACAAGTTAATAAAGTCATTTCAGCCAGAAAAACAGGCCTGAAATACTCAAAAATGCCTTTTATCACAAACAAAGTTAGGGATTATATATTTGGGAACTCCTTTCGACTACACCAGGCATGAATACCACAGTGATTTACTTCCTGTATGCCTAAACTGTCTGAGATCGATCACAATGTTTCCACCTCTGTTACACACTACCGCATATACATGATCTCTAAGATGGAACGTTTTACGTAGCGACAGGCAGTCTCGTTAGAGTTCACTTTTATCTCATAGTCTAACGGTGGAGTTGATTTTGAGAGTGTAATGCTAGTCACTATTAAGATCGGAGACATACACATCACACGAACTAAAACTATCGATCCGATCCACTTAATAGCCTTGATATGTGTCACAAAATGTCACGGGTAGAGCGTATTGGTCGTACATAGCTCTTGTAAGCACCTGTTCAGAGAATTTGAAGATAGTGGTGGTAGACAGTTTCACCAATTAGTGGTACCTACCCAGTATAGAACGACAGTGCTTAAGGTAGCTCATGAGTCGATTATGGGAGGTCATTTAGGCGTAAAGAAAACGTCAGATAGAGTATTGGCAGAATTTTATTGGCCAGGCGTTGGTGGAGATGTAACTAGGTATTGTAGGTCCTGCGATTTATGCCAAAGGACAGTACCAAACGGTCGAGTGACCAAAGTACATTTAGGTCAGATGCCACTGATAGATACACCATTTAAGCGGGTAGCCGTAGACATAGTTGGACTTTTCCAGTGTCGGATAGGAAAAATAGGTACATTTTAACCATGGTAGACTATGCAACTAGGTATCCGGAGGCAGTAGCATTGGCCTCAATTGAAACTGAGAGAGTAGCTGAGGCATTAGTTGATATGTTCAGTAGGCTAGGTGTACCAGAGGAAATGCTGACTGATTGTGGGTCACAGTTTACGTTAGAACTCATGGCTGAAGTTAGCAGGTTATTGTCTTTGCGTCAAATCACGACAACACTGTATCACCCTAGGAAAACGTTCGTTGACTCTCCTCACGGTCAGATAATCGGACTCTCCTCAAAGTCAGAGGGGCTACCTAATTGATGGGAGGAGCTAACGCTACACAATTTACCGGAATGGAGTTGATTTAACGAAACGGATCGAAACTGAGATATGAATTACCGGAACGGAGATTGTTTTGATGATTTAAAGACTAATACACACATGTCAGTCCAGTGATTTAAGTTTATTACGTCTCTGGTCTTATAATTATTATTATTATTATCTTAATAGTATAATCATTATTGGGTAGTTATTTCTATATAAAAAATAATAATATAACGTCTTTAAATAATAATTGTACCGCTTTCAGCAGAGTGGGTCAAGAAGATTTATCGATTTATCAGAAGAGACTAGTCTGGACAACGGATGTGTTTTAAAACCTTTAACGGGCCATAACTCCGACAAAAATCATTCAGCTGGAACACGGCGACGATATGCACAACTAGGCTTGATACTGATCATCCTTGCCAAAGCTCGTTGAAATCTGCCAGGGGTTCAGGAGAACTAGTCTGGAGAAAGTTTATTAAAACATTTAAAGGGCAATAACTCCCGCCAAAATATGTTATTTTTGTAAAATTATTAATAGTATAATCATTTTCGAGTAGATCTTACATTTAAAAAAGGCATGTTTCGAGTAGATCTTACATTTAAAAAAGGGATGTTCCTCTTTAAATGATTATTATACCACATGCAGTAGGATGGGCAAAGCAGCTGGCGAAAAGCATATCTCAAACGGAGATTGCATTGATTAATTCAAGACTATGTACGAGTATATATTTAAAAAAAATACATCACGCACGCGCTTTAGCGTATGGATATATATATATATATATATATATATATCACACTAAGTCAACGGGCATACATACATTGCATAAACATGTATGTATGTGTATGTTAGTTGACTAAGACTGAATGGATAGGAGACCTAAGTAAATGAATGAGTTAGTAGTATAAGAACTAGGGGTACCAGGCCAGTTTTCCCTCGCGGGGCACGAGAAAAACGAATGAAATATGCCAGGGGGGACTCAGGCGTAACTTTCATTCACACCAAGATCTAAATGTAAGTCACGCCTAAATCAACACCAACATATTTCAACAGTTTTCTCAAGCACCCCGCTCTGGAAAACACCGCTGATACCCCCAGTATCTATAATACTAATCAATTCGGTTGTCATATTAATAACATAACATTTGCAACTCGTTAAGCAAAGTCAGACGGAACCGGACAGTAGTCTTCATCATCGCTCTGCATATCATTTTTTACCATGGAGTATTTTATTTTTCTACACTTTGCTGTTTTGTATTTCAGTTCAAGAAGCTCTTCTATGTTACTATCCAGCTCACGTTCATAATTATCCATTCCAACCAGCAATCGCCTTTTTTTCGTGTCCATAAAATCATCACGAACTACTTCATATTCTACTTGGAGTTGCTTGCTTGTCATTACTTTTTTTCTATATTTATCTTTTAAATTGTTAAGTTTTCTGCAAACCTTTTCTAATCTAATCTTTCTTGTTCCATTATATAATAATACTATATATAATTATTTTTAAACCCTTGAATGCTACTCAACTATTACAATTAACATCTATCATACTCTATCATGGTATGTTTTACTTGTATGCTAACGTATCTTGTCCGTTATCTAGTATGTACCGTTTATCATCATAAGCTGATAAACTTTTTTTATTTATTGCATAGCTGCTTATGTTATGCTTTTGTGATATAATAACTTTCATCTCATGGTGAGCTTCTGTTGCCGTAAACAAAATCTTTTTGTAATCGTCATGTGCTATCTGTTTTTTAACAACACACTTTTTAACGCCCTTACATTTCTTTGCACTAACCTCATTATCTAGCATATAAGAATATAGTTTACTTCGCAAACCAACAAATTCAACAATAGGCATACCGCACGTTTCATCTTTCATCTTGCCAATAACCTTTTTATTATCATTAAAGTAAAACTGACTTTTCGGATCATAATCACAATTATCAAACAGTTCTTTATCTTTGTAAAAGTCCGCATACACATCTTTTGTTTTTATTTCATAACACAAGGAATCGGTATCAGTAAATAATAACTTAGCTTTTCTATCATAATTGTTTTTGATATAGTTGTAATGGAAATCATACATCAAATATTTTGACAAGTCTAAAATACACATGCCAACATAACAAGGACGATTTAAAACTAATCGTTATTTTATTCTGTTTATGGCAAATAAATTTTCATTAAACATTTTACAAGAAATAAATGAAGGTCTTGCTGCATATCTTAAGAGAACCTCCTCGTCGTGAGTCAATTTAACATTAATTCTTTTTCTCAAATTTTCCATAGTTTTACCAAAAACTGAATTGTTCATCAGTTTGAAGAAATCCTTTTCAAAAGCATTTTTACCAGCTCTTCTCTTGGCAGTATTAAAGTCTATGTATGTTTTCAACCACTTTGATTCTTCAAACTGTAGTATTCGGTGTATTTTTGTTACCTTCAATCCGAGCTTTTTATACAATTCTAAGTTACTAAAATGCACAACATACTTTTCTTTATTTTTCAACGTCGTAACAAGTTTATTAACATTACAATGTCCTAAATTAAACTTTTGTTTTAAATTTTTGCAATAGTCTGACAACCACTCATCTTTTATGTTTAAACTTTCCGGGGCGAGAGGATAATCATTATGCGAATCATGCAGTTTCTCAGGGTACTCAATATCGCACTCAACAATGTAATTTGATATTCCTTTTTCAAACTTATCAACCCACTTGAAGTTGCCAGTAAGTAACGGTTGACACATGGCTCACCCGTACAAGTTATTAGCATCAAGATATATTATGTACTTGTTTTCTATTTTCTTGTCATAGTTTTTCATATATTTATTGTTAGCCTGTGAATATCTGTTTGCAATATAACTCGTGCCACCTCTTAATCCTTTTTCCACAAGCAAGTATTGATCAATATCAGTTATTAAATCAAGTTGGATACCAGTCATCTTGAGGCATGCATCCAAGGCTAAACCAGGACTACTGAAGTAATGACAAGGATCTAATTTGTAATACTCAATGCACATTTTTCTAAAGTTTTCAAAAACATCTGTCAGCAACAGCTAAACAGTCGTAAGATACAGATCATGATATTCTCCCATATTTTTAATCTTAAATGTTTTCCATATTTTTTTAGCGTGTTCATAATCTGCATCTGAAATGTGCTCATCATTTAATTGAGAATAACAGCTATCTTTGCCGGTAACTTAGTATCCTTGAAGCGTTCAAAACTGTTCATGTAATCATAAGGATAAACACCTTTTCGTTTTATTAATTCTAGATTGTCGCCAGAGTATTCCTGAGAGGTATACTGAAACGAAGGGATGTTTTTTACTAAATTTTCTAATGATTGAGACATAAACTGAAAACTGTCAATAAACACCAAACTTTGTCCTAACATAAAAGCCATGTACTTCTCCATGTTATTTGTTATAACATTTATGTTTCGTTTAAACTTCCCGATGTGCTGCATTATGAAGTGAGAGTCATATCCTCTCAAGTTATGAAACACAACAGGTATTTTTCTAGTCAACCTGAAATTAATATTACATACGTCATGAGCGCTTCCCCTATACTTTCCAGTTATATGACAATGGTCCCTGACTTTTCTGATGGAGTTTTTGTATGCCACTGTATAACCCGCGTCACCTTTTTTGAGAGTTGTTGCAAAACCATTATCACAAATATGACATGATTTAGATTTTTGAAATCCAGCTTCTTCTTCCTGTGACATTACTAGATCTTTTTTTAAAGTTTGCATTCATAGTTGTCTTGCACCACTTTTCTTCTTCTATTATTTTTTCTAAAAACTTGTAAACAGCATTTGGTCCTCTATACGTTACAACTGGTTTTGAATAGTGGTCATCATAACAACAAACAACCTTATACCCATAACTGCAATCAGTATGCTTTTGATATGCTTCTGTATGTGATTTTTTAGGATTGTTTGATGCTGAAGAAATACTTTCGGTTACTGCTTCAAAATCAGCATATATAACAAACGGAACCATTAGCTGTCTGTCGTAGTTTTTAAACTTAACTTTTTCATCTTTGTTTGGCATCTCTACTGCTTGTTTTCCATTAAGTGAAAGACAAACAGGTTTATGTTTTTCCAGAACTCTTTCTAATGTAAAGCACTGCAAGCATGTTTTACAAAACCATTTTCTTTCCTTGTGTGCTGTTTGATTATACACCAAACTGTTAAAATCTTTTATCCACACGTAATGTTTTTTTTCTTTTTCGGTGATCAAAAGCATATCACATGTTATTTCTTCTTTATTTTTTGATATGTGCAAAGGGTATACTTGATTATCTTCATACCCAAATATGTTAAAACAAATATTGTTTTGTTTTTCTATTTTTGGGATTTGTTTGATAGTAACAGGAAATGTAATACCTTTATAATTTATATCTCCAATATACTTTTTGTACTTTGTTATTCTTTGTGGTTTATTATTGGCAGGAAATTCATAAGCCAAATGGCACCATCTGAAGCATTCGTTATCTTTTTCATTTTTTATATTTATTAATCCCTTTTTAGCATTAGCAAGTTCTTTTGGTAAATCTAAATAAGAGCTACCTCGTAAAGGCTTATACGTTATTCGATTTATATAGTGTGCGCATAGTGTCTCAATTACCCAACCACTTCCCATCTGAATCCAATTTCCAACTCTATTTATAATTTCCTCACGTGCTTTGTCCAGCGTCTCGATAATAATATTTTCGGTTAATATTGTTGCTGCTTTAGAATTAAAGTAAGCTGTTTTGTATGTGGTTGCAGGACCTGTTGCTATGTCTCCCATTGATGTTTTTTTAAAAGTATGTTTCACATCAACACTTAATTTAAAGCCGCCCGTTTTTCTTAGTTCCGTTTTAAGAACTTTTATAACGCTTGGTTGTGTTTTCTGCAGTTGCGTGAGCGGGTCAATACTGACAACATTTACTTTAAAAACCTTGCTATACTGTTTTGGGGATGTTTCAATTTCTCGGATACTCATTATTATAATATTACATAAGATTATTTCTTTAAGACCCTATTAATTAATTAATTTATTAATTAAATAACATTTTTTATTTAATATTTTCGCCCTCATCGGCGTCCTCGCCGGCGTCCTCATCGGTATCCACGCCGGTAACCTCATAAACATGTTCACCGGTGTCCTCGTTAGTAACCTCATCCAAGAGAGCATCTATTTCATTATCCAGGAGAATGTCTAAGTATCTCCGAAAGCATTTTTCCTCAAGAACTCTATTATCTATCATCTGACTTATTTTTACATGATATTTGCAGTATCTATCGAAACCAACAGTTTCAAGATCACCTCCGGCTGCCAGTGATTTTATTTTTATCCTGTATTTGCAATAGTTTATAAACTCGTCTTTATCAAAAACTTCTGCATCGATCATTTCTTTTAAACTTTCGACAAACGTTTCAAAGTCTTCATAGCATCCGATATCAGTATTAATCATATTTGTTTTTTTTCTAGATTTCTGATTAGATTATCTCTGAACAACTCAACATTTTTAGACATAACTTTTAATTGTGTTTCATTAAAAATCTTAATTTCCTTTTCTGCTAGATCTGTGAGAAGCTTTACAGCATCATTGCACTCAATCTCAGTTTTTATTACCCAATCTTTTTTAAAAGCTGCAATATCATCTGACAATCGTTGCATGTGAACTGTCTCAAACTCTTTGATAAGTTCATTTGTCTTGGTTAAAAGAGACTGCTCATAAGCAGCTACTTTTTTGTAAACCTTCTGTTCCTCTTCAAAATGTTTTCTTTCTTCTTCTGCATAACTGTAAATACTCATATATTAAAGATTATATTATTTTACTCAACCATACATAATAAATTTAATTCCTTTGTTAAGTAAAACATCATAGTGGGCAATAAAAGAAACTTCGTACAAAGTTGGATGATAACTGGTTGCCTCTGAAATTTGTTTCTCGCACAAAGAACGTAATTTTTTTATATCTCCTTTTTTATTTTCCATGACAGTTTTAGTTGTTTTGCCATTGTTATGATTCTGTCTGTCAAATCTTGAAAGTTTGAAAAAATTAAAAGCTCTGCATCTAATTTACTCGCATCTTCAAAATCAATAGTTTTTGCATGTTCCGTTTGATCTTTCTTAAAGTTTTTGATTTTCTTTTCTATACGTTCCATTTATATAATTACATAAGATAATATTTCTTTAAGCCTATATTTTAAAAATATAATTCTATATTATAATATAATGAATTGCAAATATTGTGAAAGAGTTTTGGATATTATTGATCCCCCTGGGACGTGCATAGATTGCATCTTATTTTACGCAACTAATAAAAAGAAGCTTTGTAAATATTGTACCAGAGCCAAGCTGTGTTACAAGTGTACTTACGCATGTATAAATTGTAACGATACTTGTGAAGTTTTCGATAACGAGCGTGTTTGCCTTAATTGTTGCACTCACAATGGCTACAATCTTATTGCAGGTTACAATTACAGCCGAAAGAAAACTATTTACCACAGAAAGTACCATTTAGATAAATACTTGATAGCATTTGATTTGTCTTCTAAAAATAGACAAAGATTTGAAGATTTGTTATACAAAATTGTAAAGATTTTAGATCAAATAGAAGGTCGGAAAAGATCAATCAAATTTGAATACCTTTTTCAGAAAATATTTAAAATATTAAAAGTAGAAAAAGAAACAAAACTGATTAAGACAAAATCAACCAGAGAAACGTACGATAGGATATGGAAACAAGTTGAGATACGACTGGATGCCATGGCCGTTTAACTTGAACAGATACTCCTGCGGGGCATCTCTACTAGCTTAATTTACATTAAGCTTGAACCTTTTCATATACATTTCCAGAGGTTCCGTGAAGTTATCATTCTTTTGAATCTCTAATATTTTATTATAGACAATCCTAATTATTTCCTCATCATTTTCTAGTCCTGTGGTTGTTTGGACATATGATAGAAGTTGTTTGAAACTCCTATGATGTGTTTTTAACAAAGTCTTTCTTTCTGCTATTCTTGTTTTACTTGCTAAAACATCAACTACTGGAGGAACTGCACCAACTGCAGCCACGAAAACAGGAATTGCCGGAACCAATACCAATACGGCAGTACAACCAATTATCCCACTAACAATTTGTAATGTTGTGTTTATACTACCGCACAATTTATAGCTACGTCTGTATGCAGCCACAAGTCGTGTCAAATGATAAATTAATTCTTCTTTGTTAGTAATTTGTGTCATGTATAATTACAGTTAGACAATAATTTAATCAAGATATTTAGAAAATAGTTGCTCATGTTCTTTGGATGATATTTTACCTATTTTTAATAATTCATCGATTATGCTAATACCTTTATTTATTATCTCTGGACTATTATTTCCTGATTCAATACTTCCACATACTAACTCCAGAGCACTAACCAAATCATCAGGACTATTGTAATATTCAACATCAACACAACCTCCTAAAATATTTTTGAACTTTGAAGAAACTTTATGAATTGGTAAACCAGATAAGTCTGTTAGTTCCTTAAAAGCATTTTGTGACAGCTTTGAATAAGTTTTTTTATTATTGTAACGCTTTGTTATCAAGTCTATAAAATCATCATCTACTTTTAGATCTAGCACAACTGCTTCTCCTTGTTTGGCAATAAGGTTGTGATGACCAACAAGCTTGGGTAAATCAATTTGTAACACTCCATAGTGACCATCTTTGTCGACTTTGTAGGAATTTCTTTTTTGTTGCATCCCTTTGCCAGTCTTTTGTACAGTTTCACTAGCTGCTTGAATTCGCTCAGGCAACTCACTCATGTAAAAAATCAGAGCATTTGCCTCATCTGCTTTTTTATAATGTTCCTTTAAAAGTAAAGCCCTTTTTTGTTTGCGAAGCTTGTCGTTAGTCATTAATATTGAAATTTCACGTTTAGTCGCATCGGTTGTCGCATTCCTGTACCTCTCTCTGAGTTTTTCTTCATCAAGGTTGGCTGCTTTTGTTTTTAGACCTCTTATCTCAAAAAGTATATCCTTGCGCAGACTCTCAGCCTTTTTAATATATTTACCATAATCAGCTTTTCCTTCCATAATACCTGGTATTTTAGATGGTGTTGGCAAATCATACTTACCAAGTATGACTTTATCCCTACCAGCATCCAAGTCAATATCTTCTTCCCATTCTTTGTCTATTTCTTTTATTATTTCTTTATCCTCGGGATCAAATGATTTACGTTTCTTTTTGATTGCTTCAAATAATTCTCTAATGGGTTCGGTAGGTTTTGACCTAAGCACTCTGTCTGAAGCTTCTCTTAATTTTGGTCCAGACTTTAATGTCTGCTTTAGTTCCTCTTCGTAATCAGCCAGCGGTGCTTGGTATTTGGGATCCACGGTTTGCCTGATAGCTCCACGCTCAGGTGGGGCAAGTAATTGCGGACGTATTGCCTCAGGAAAAAGAGCCAACTGTTGACGTATTTCTGGAAGGGTAATCAAATGTTCAGCTAGCCGCCTTGTTTGCTCTGTTATTTCGCTAGTTACAGGTTTAAATACTTCTGTTAACAAATCACGACTAGCTCCTTTTTCTAGTCTTTTTCGGATAACTTTATTCTCGTATTCTTTAACAAGCTTACTCGCTTTTCGCATTTTATCTGCTAATTCTTTCCATTTTAACAAAGACATGTAATAATATAAGTTAGATTAACATAAGATAAATTAAAATGAGTTAAGACAAGTATTATCCAAGCATTATTATAATGCACATCCCGAACAATGATATGAAAACAGAAAACGGTAATTTTAAACAAATATGGAAATTTATGGCAGGTTGTTGTTTTAGAAAGTTAATTTGCGGTAATTCAGGTTCTGGCAAGACAAACACATTAGTTCACATGTTGCTGAAACCTTTAGTTTATTACGACAAGATTTATTTGTTTGCTAAAAACTTGGAGCAGTCTAAGTATCAGGTTTTGTCACAAAAACTTGAAAAGATAGCAAAAAAGAATAAAATCCCAGTCGAAGATATATTAGAATGTTTAAATGATGAAGTTATCCCTGTGAGTGATTTAGATTCAGATAATCAGAAGATAGTTATTTTTGATGATTATGTTTGTGAACGCAATCAAAACGATATTATTAATTATTTCATCCAGGGAGGACACAAAAATTGTTGTGTAATTTATTGATCTCAATCTTATTACAAAACTCCCAAAATCTTATTTTAATCTAACTTATATTATTACATGTCTTTGTTAAAATGGAAAGAATTAGCAGATAAAATGCGAAAAGCGAGTAAGCTTGTTAAAGAATACGAGAATAAAGTTATCTGAAAAAGACTAGAAAAAGGAGCTAGTCGTGATTTGTACACAAAAGTATTTAAACCTGTAACTAGCGAAATAACAGAGCAAACAAGGCGGCTATCTGAACATTTGATTACAAAAAAGAAATTCCTACAAAGTCGACAAAGATGGTCACTATGGAGTGTTACAAATTGATTTACCCAAGCTTGTTGGTCATCACAACCTTATTGCCAAACAAGGAGAAGCAGTTGTGCTAGATCTAAAAGTAGATGATGATTTTATAGACTTGATAACAAAGCGTTACAATAATAAAAAAACTTATTCAAAGCTGTCACAAAATGCTTTTAAGGAACTAACAGAATTATCTAGTTTCATAAAGTTTCTTCAAAGTTCAAAAAGATTTTAGGAGGTTGTGTTGATGTTGAATATTACAATAGTCCTGATGATTTGGTTAGTGCTCTGGAGTTAGTATGTGGAAGTATTGAATCAGGAAATAATAATCCACAGATAATAAATAAAGGTATTAGCATAATCGATGAATTATTAAAAATAGGTAAAATATCATCCAAAGAACATGAGCAACTATTTTCTAAATATCTTGATTAAATAATTGTCTAACTGTAATTATACATGACACAAATTACTAACAAAGAAGAATTAATTGATCATTTGACACGACTTGTGGCTGCATACAGACGTAGCTATAAATTGTGCGGTATTATAAACACAACATTACAAACTGTTAGTGGGATAATTGGTTGTACTGCCGTATTGGCATTGGTTCCGGCAATTCCTGTTTTCGTGGCTGCAGTTGGTGCAGTTCCTCCAGTAGTTGCTGTTTTAGCAAGTAAAACAAGAATAGCAGAAAGAAAGACTTTGTTAAAAACACATCATAGGAGTTTCAAACAACTTCTATCATATGTCCAAACAACCACAGGACTAGACAATGATGAGGAAATAATTAGGATTGTCTTTAATAAAATATTAGAGATTCAAAAGAATGATAACTTCACGGAACCTCTGGAAATATATATGAAAAGGTTCAAGCTTAATGTAAATTAAGCTAGTAGAGATGCCCCGCAGGAGCATCTGTTCAAGTTAAACGGCTATGGCATCCAGTCGTATCTCAACTTGTTTCCATATCCTATCGTACTTTTCTCTGGTTGATTTTGTTTTAATCAGTTTTGTTTCTTTTTCTATTTTTAATATTTTAAATATTTTCTGAAAAAGGTATTCAAATTTGATTGATCTTTTCCGACCTTCTATTTGATCTAAAATCTTTACAATTTTGTATAACAAATCTTCAAATCTTTGTCTATTTTTAGAAGAGAAATCAAATGCTATCAAGTATTTATCTAAATGGTACTTTCTGTGGTAAATAGTTTTCTTTCGGCTGTAATTGTAACCTGCTATAAGATTGTAGCCATTGTGAGTGCAACAATTAAGGTAAACACGCTCGTTATCGAAAACTTCACAAGTATCGTTACAATTTATACATGCGTAAGTACACTTGTAACACAGCTTGGCTCTGGTACAATATTTACAAAGCTTCTTTTTATTAGTTGCGTAAAATAAGATGCAATCTATGCACGTCCCAGGGGGATCAATAATATCCAAAACTCTTTCACAATATTTGCAATTCATTATATTATAATATAGAATTATATTTTTAAAATATAGGCTTAAAGAAATATTATCTTATGTAATTATATAAATGGAACGTATAGAAAAGAAAATCAAAAACTTTAAGAAAGATCAAACGGAACATGCAAAAACTATTGATTTTGAAGATGCGAGTAAATTAGATGCAGAGCTTTTAATTTTTTCTAACTTTTAAGATTTGACAGAAAGAATCATAACAATGGCAAAACATCTAAAACTGTCATGGAAAATAAAAAAAGGAGATATAAAAAAATTACGTGCTTTGTGCGAGAAACAAATTTCAGAGGCAACCAGTTACCATCCAACTTTGTACGAAGTTTCTTTTATTGCCCACTATGATGTTTTACTTAACAAAGGAATTAAATTTATTATGTATGGTTGAGTAAAATAATATAATCTTTAATATATGAGTATTTACAGTTATGCAGAAGAAGAAAGAAAACATTTTGAAGAGGAACAGAAGGTTTACAAAAAAGTAGCTGCTTACGAGCAGGCTCTTTTAACCAAGACAAATGAACTTATCAAAGAGTTTGAGACAGTTCACATGCAACGATTGTCAGATGATATTGCAGCTTTTAAAAAAGATTGGGCAATAAAAACTGAGATTGAGTGCAATGATGCTGTAAAGCTTCTCACAGATCTAGCAGAAAAGGAAATTAAGATTTTTAATGAAACACAATTAAAAGTAATGTCTAAAAATGTTGAGTTGTTCAGAGATAATCTAATCAGCAATCTAGAAAAACCTCATATGATTAATACTGATATCGGATGCTATGAAGACTTTGAAACGTTTGTCGAAAGTTTAAAAGAAATGATCGATGCAGAAGTTTTTGATAAAGACGAGTTTATAAACTATTGCAAATACAGGATAAAAATAAAATCACTGGCAGCTGGAGGTGATCTTGAAACTGTTGATTTCGATAGATACTGCAAATATCATGTAAAAATAAGTCAGATGATAGATAATAGAGTTCTTGAGGAAAAATGCTTTCGGAGATACTTAGACATTCTCCTGGATAATGAAATTGATGCTCTCTTGGATGAGGTTACTAACGAGGACACCGGTGAACATGTTTATGAGGTTACCGATGAAGATACCGATGAGGACGCCGGCAAAGATACCGATGAGGACGCCGGCGAGGACGCCGATGAGGGCGAAAATATTAAATAAAAAATGTTATTTAATTAATTAATTAATTAATTAATAGGGTCTTAAAGAAATAATTTTATGTAATATTATAATAATGAGTATCCGAGAAATTGAAACATCCCCAAAACAGTATAGCAAGGTTTTTAAAGTAAATGTTGTCAGTATTGACCCGCTCACTCAACTGCAGAAAACACAACCAAGCGTTATACAATTTCTTAAAACGGAACTAAGAAAAACGGGCGGCTTTAAATTAAGTGTTGATGTGAAACATATTTTTAAAAAACATCAATGGGAGACATAGCAACAGGTCCTGCAACCACATACAAAACAGCTTACTTTAATTCTAAAGCAGCAACATTATTAACCGAAAATAATATTATCGAGACGCTGGACAAAGCACGTGAGGAAATTATAAATAGAGTTGGAAATTGGATTCAGATGGGAAGTGGTTGGGTAATTGAGACACTAGGCGCACACTATATAAATCGAATAACGTATAAGCCTTTACGAGGTAGCTCTTATTTAGATTTACCAAAAGAACTTGCTAATGCTAAAAAGGGATTAATCAATATAAAAAATGAAAAAGATAACGAATGCTTCAGATGGTGCCATTTGGCTTATGAATTTCCTGCCAATAATAAACCACAAAGAATAACAAAGTACAAAAAGTATATTGGAGATATAAATTATAAAGGAATTACATTTCCTGTTACTATCAAACAAATCCCAAAAATAGAAAAACAAAACAACATTTGTTTTAACATATTTGAGTATGAAGATAATCAAGTATACCCTTTGCACATATCAAAAAATAAAGCAGAAAAAACATGTGATATGCTTTTGATCACCGAAAAAAACAAAAACATTACGTGTGGATAAAAGATTTTAACAGTTTGGTGTATAATCAAACAGCACACAAGGAAAGAAATGGTTTTGTAAAACATGCTTGCAGTGCTTTACATTAGAAAGAGTTCTGGTAAAACATAAACCTGTTTGTCTTTCACTTAATGGAAAACAAGCAGTAGAGATGCCAAACAAAGATGAAAAAGTTAAGTTTAAAAACTACGACAGACAGCTAATGGTTCCGTTTGTTATATATGCTGATTTTGAAGCAGTAACCGAAAGTATTTCTTCAGCATCAAACAATCCTAAACAATCACATACAGAAGCATATCAAAAGCATACTGATTGCAGTTATGGGTATAAGGTTGTTTGTTGTTATGATGATCAATATTCAAAACCAGTTGTAACGTATAGAGGACCAAATGCTGTTTACAAGTTTTTAGAAAAAATAATAGAAGAAGAAAAGTGGTGCAAGACAACTATGAATGCAAACTTTAAAAAAAGATCTAGTAATGTCACAGGAAGAAGAAGCTGGATTTCAAAAATCTAAATCATGTCATATTTGTGGTAATGGTTTTGCAACAACTCTCAAAAAAGGTGACGCGGGTTATACAGTGGCCTACAAAAACTCCATCAGAAAAGTCAAGGACCATTGTCATATAACTGGAAAGTATAAGGGGAGCGCTCATGACATATGTAATATTAATTCAGGTTGACTAGAAAAATACCTGTTGTGTTTCATAACTTGAGAGGATATGACTCTCACTTCATAATACAGCACATCGGGAAGTTTAAACGAAACATAAATGTTATACCAAATAACATGGAGAAGTACATGGCTTTTATGTTAGGACAAAGTTTGGTGTTTATTGACAGTTTTCAATTTTTGTCTCAATCATTAGAAAATTTAGTAAATAACATCCCTTCGTTTCACTATACCTCTCAGGAATACTCTGGCGACAAGCTAGAATTAATAAAACGAAAAGGTGTTTATCCTTATGACTACATGAACAGTTTTGAACGCTTCAAGGATACTAAGTTACCGGCAAAGATAGCTGTTATTCTCAATTAAATGATGAGCACATTTCAGATGCAGATTATGAACACGCTAAAAAAATATGGAAAACATTTAAGATTAAAAATATGGGAGAATATCAAGATCTGTATCTTACGACTGATGTGCTGTTGCTGACAGATGTTTTTGAAACCTTTAGAAAAATGTGCATTGAGTATTACAAATTGGATCCTTGTCATTACTTCAGTAGTCCTGGTTTAGCCTGGGATGCATGCCTCAAGATGACTGGTATCCAACTTGATTTAATAACTGATATTGATCAATACTTGCTTGCGGAAAAAGGATTAAGAGGTGGCACGAGTTATATTGCAAACAGATATTCACAGGCTAACAATAAATATATGAAAAACTATGACAAGAAAATAGAAAACAAGTACATAATATATCTTGATGCTAATAACTTGTACGGGTGGGCCATGTGTCAACCGTTACCTACTGGCAACTTCAAGTGGGTTGATAAGTTTGAAAAAGGAATATCAAATTACATTGTTGAGTGCGATATTGAGTATCCTGAGAAACTGCATGACTCGCATAATGATTATCCTCTCGCCCCGGAAAGTTTAAACATAAAAGATGAGTGGTTGTCAGACTATTGCAAAAATTTAAAACAAAAGTTTAATTTAGGACATTGTAATGTTAATAAACTTGTTACGACGTTGAAAAATAAAGAAAAGTATGTTGTGCATTTTAGAAACTTAGAATTGTATAAAAAGCTCGGTTTGAAGGTAACAAAAATACACCGAATACTACAGTTTGACGAATCAAAGTGGTTGAAAACATACATAGACTTTAATACTGCCAAGAGAACAGCTGGTAAAAATGCTTTTGAAAAGGATTGCTTCAAACTGATGAACAATTCAGTTTTTGGTAAAACTATGGAAAATTTGAGAAAAAGAATTAATGTTAAATTGACTCACGACGAGGAGGTTCTCTTAAGATATGCAGCAAGACCTTCATTTATTTCTTGTAAAATGTTTAATGAAAATTTATTTGCCATAAACAGAATAAAAGAACGATTAGTTTTAAATCGTCCTTGTTATGTTGGCATGTGTATTTTAGACTTTTCCAAATATTTGATGTATGATTTTCATTACAACTATATCAAAAACAATTATGATAGAAAAGCTAAGTTATTATTTACTGATACCGATTCCTTGTGTTATGAAATAAAAACAAAAGATGTGTATGCGGACTTTTACAAGGTAAAGAACTGTTTGATAATTGTGATTATGATCCGAAAAGTCAGTTTCATTTTAATGATAATAAAAAGGTTATTGGCAAGATGAAAGATGAAACGTGCGGTATGCCTATTGTTGAGTTTGTTGGTTTGCGAAGTAAACTATATTCTTATGTGCTAGATAATGACGTTAGTGCAAAGAAATGTAAGGGCGTTAAAAAGTGTGTTGTTAAAAAACAGATAGCACATGACGATTACAAAAAGATTTTGTTTACGGCAACAGAAGCTCACCATGAGATGAAAGTTATTATATCACAAAAGCATAACATAAGCAGCTGTGCAATAAATACAAAAAGTTTATCAGCTTATGATGATAAACGGTACATACTAGATAACGGACAAGATAAGTTAGCATACAAGTAAACATACCATGATAGAGTATGATAGATGTTAATTGTTATAGTTGAGTAGCATTTAAGGGTTTAAAAATAATTATATATAGTATTATTATATAATGGAACAAGAAAGATTAGAAAAGGTTTGCAGAAAACTTAACAATTTAAAAGATAAATATAGAAAAAAAGTAATGACAAGCAAGCAACTCCAAGTAGAATATGAAGTAGTTCGTGATGATATTATGGACACCAAAAAAAGGCGATTGCTGGTTGGAATGGATAATTATGAACGTGAGCTGGATAAGTAACATAGAAGAGCTTCTTGAACTGAAATACAAAATAGCAAAGTGTAGAAAAATAAAATACTCCATGGTAAAAAATGATATGCAGAGCGATGATGAAGACTACTGTCCGGTTTCGTCTGAATTTGCTCAACGAGTTGCAAATGTTATGTTATTAAAATGACAACCGGTTTGATTAGTAGTATAGATACTGGGGGTATCAGCGGAGTTTTCCAGAGCGGGGTGCTTGAGAAAAATGTTGAAATATGTTGGTGTTGATTTAGGCGTGACTTACATTTAGATCTTGGTGTGAATGAGAGTTACGCCTGAGTCCCCCCTGGCATATTTCATTAGTTTTTCTCGTGCCCCGCGAGGGGAAACTGGCCTGGTACCCCCAGTTCTTATACTACTAACTCATTCATTTACTGAGGTCTCCTATCCATTCAGTCTTAGTCAACTAACATACACATACATACATGTTTATGCAATGTATGTATGCCCGTTGACTTAGTGATATATATACATATATATATATATATGTATGGGGAGAAATATTTGTGAACTACCAAGGACAGACAACCTTCGGACGAACTACGGCAGGGCGCCTAGCTATGACGAGATACACAGAAATCAAGCGTATATATTCACTCCTTAAAAAAGGTAGTTGCAACACACGTTGATAAACTGTATCTCTACATCATAACACACTCGTCTGAAGGCACAATTAACATATAGACGCATACATACATACAATTATAGCTCATATGAGTGGGCCACATTTAAGCGTTCAACCACACACAGCTATATTGAGACAGTGACAATGAAAGGTGCCGGATCTGGGGATACTGTGAATTCAGGTATATATAATAAAGGGAGAGAATTTGAACTCACTACGGCAACTTTCGAAATTGGGATCTCGTAAGAGATTCATGTTCACAAGGCAGAATTATATATGGGGAGAAATATTTGTGAACTACCAAGGACAGACAACCTTCGGACGAACTACGGCAGGGCGCCTAGCTATGACGAGATACACAGAAATCAAGCGTATATATTCACTCCTTAAAAAGGTAGTTGCAACACACGTTGATAAACTGTATCTCTACATCATAACACACTCGTCTGAAGGCACAATTAACATATAGACGCATACATACATACAATTATAGCTCATATGAGTGGGCCACATTTAAGCGTTCAACCACACACAGCTATATTGAGACAGTGACAATGAAAGGTGCCGGATCTGGGGATACTGTGAATTCAGGTATATATAATAAAGGGAGAGAATTTGAACTCACTACGGCAACTTTCGAAATTGGGATCTCGTAAGAGATTTATGTTCACAAGGCAGAATTATATATGGGGAGAAATATTTGTGAACTACCAAGGACAGACAACCTTCGGACGAACTACGGCAGGACGCCTAGCTATGACGAGATACACTATAAGCTATAATTGTATGTATGTATGCGTCTATATGTTAATTGTGCCTTCAGACGAGTGTGTTATGATGTAGAGATACAGTTTATCAACGTGTGTTGCAACTACCTTTTTTAAGGAGTGAATATATACGCTTGATTTCTGTGTATCTCGTCATAGCTAGGCGCCCTGCCGTAGTTCGTCCGAAGGTTGTCTGTCCTTGGTAGTTCACAAATATTTCTCCCCATATATAATTCTGCCTTGTGAACATGAATCTCTTACGAGATCCCAATTTCGAAAGTTGCCGTAGTGAGTTCAAATTCTCTCCCTTTATTATATATACCTGAATTCACAGTATCCCCAGATCCGGCACCTTTCATTGTCACTGTCTCAATATAGCTGTGTGTGGTTGAACGCTTAAATGTGGCCCACTCATATGAGCTATAATTGTATGTATGTATGCGTCTATATGTTAATTGTGCCTTCAGACGAGTGTGTTATGATGTAGAGATACAGTTTATCAACGTGTGTTGCAACTACCTTTTTTAAGGAGTGAATATATACGCTTGATTTCTGTGTATCTCGTCATAGCTAGGCGCCCTGCCGTAGTTCGTCCGAAGGTTGTCTGTCCTTGGTAGTTCACAAATATTTCTCCCCATATATAATTCTGCCTTGTGAACATGAATCTCTTACGAGATCCCAATTTCGAAAGTTGCCGTAGTGAGTTCAAATTCTCTCCCTATATATATATATGTATATATATATATCCATACGCTAAAGCGCGTGCGTGATGTATTTTTTTAAATATATACTCGTACATAATCTTGAATTAATCAATGCAATCTCCGTTTGAGATATGCTTTTCGCCAGCTGCTATGCCCATCCTACTGTATGTGGTATAATAATCATTTAAAGAGGAACATCCCTTTTTTAAATGTAAGATCTACTCGAAACATCCCTTTTTTAAATGTAAGATCTACTCTAAAATGATTATACTATTAATAATATATCAAAAATAACATATTTTTGGCGGGAGTTATTGCCCTTTAAATGTTTTAATAAACTTTCTCCAGACTAGTTCTCCTGAACCCCTGGCAGATTTCAACGAGCTTTGGCAAGGATGATCAGTATCAAGCCTAGTTGTGCATATCGTCGCCGTGTTCCAGCTGAATGATTTTTGTCGGAGTTATGGCCCGTTAAAGGTTTTAAAACACATCCGTTGTCCAGACTAGTCTCTTCTGATAAATCGATAAATCTTCTTGACCCACTCTGCTGAAAGCGGTACAATTATTATTTAAAGACGTTGTACTATTATTTTTTATATAGAAATAACTACCCAATAATGATTATACTATTAAGATAATAATAATAATAATAATAAGACCAGAGACGTAATAAAATTAAATCACTGATCTGACATGTGTGTATTAGTCTTTAAATCATCAAAACAATCTCCGTTCCGGTAATTCATATCTCAGTTTCGATCCGTTACGTTAAATCAACTCCATTCCGGTAAATCGTGTAGCGTTAGCTCCTTCCATCAATTAGGTAGCGCCTCTGACTTTGAGGAGAGTCCGATTATCTGACCGTGAGGAGAGTCAACGAACGTTTTCCTAGGGTGATACAGTGTTGTCGTGATTTGACGCAAAGACAATAACCTGCTAACTTCAGCCATGAGTTCTAACTTAAACTGTGACCCACAATCAGTCAGCATTTCCTCTGGTACACCTAGCCTACTGAACATATCAACTAATGCCTCAGCTACTCTCTCAGTTTCAATTGAGGCCAATGCTACTGCCTCCGGATACCCAGTTGCATAGTCTACCATGGTTAAAATGTACCTATTTTTCCTATCCGACACTGGAAAAGACCAACCATGTCTACGGCTACCCGCTTAAATGGTGTATCTATCAGTGGCAACTGACCTAAATGTACTTTGGTCACTCGACCGTTTGTTACTGTCCTTTGGCATACATCGCAGGACCTACAATACCTAGTTACATCTCCACCAACGCCTGGCCAATAAAATTCTGCCAATACTCTATCTGACGTTTTCTTTACGCCTAAATGACCTCCCATAATCGACTCATGAGCTACCTTAAGCACTGTCGTTCTATACTGGGTAGGTACCACTAATTGGTGAAACTGTCTACCACCACTATCTTCAAATTCTCTGAACAGGTGCTTACAAGAGCTATGTACGACCAATACGCTCTACCCGTGACATTTTGTGACACATATCAAGGCTATTAAGTGGATCGGATCGATAGTTATAGTTCGTGTGATGTGTATGTCTCCGATCTTAATATTGACTAGCATTACACTCTCAAAATCAACTCCACCGTTAGACTATGAGATAAAAGTGAACTCTAACGAGACTGCCTGTCGCTACGTAAAACGTTCCATCTTAGAGATCATGTATAAGCGGTAGTGTGTAACAGAGGTGGAAACATTGTGATCGATCTCAGACAGTTTAGGCATACAGGAAGTAAATCACTGTGGTATTCATGCCTGGTGTAGTCGAAAGGAGTTCCCAAATATATAATCCCTAACTTTGTTTGTGATAAAAGGCATTTTTGAGTATTTCAGGCCTGTTTTTCTGGCTGAAATGTCTTTACTGACTTGTTTGTGATAGCTAAAAACCATTTGCATGCTTGTATGATGATTTTATTTGTCAACTTGACAGTTTTGAAAGTGAAAGTAAAACACATGTAAGAGGTGCCGAATGAACGCAGTTTGTTCACGGTATCAACAAAGATCAGAATTTTATTTTCTTATATGCCACATGACCCCTACTATTCTCAGCAGTTTTCTAGAGAGGCAGGTCTCATGACTAAGAACATGTAAGTGAATCTTAGTTTGAATTTCATTTTGAAAAATGGATAACTAAAAAGCTTGCTCAATATTGCATTGGACTCAATGGGATTTGATTTACTTCTGGTACACATATTAGGCGGCGTATTGTGAATATTCATTTTCTCTCGGATTCTTACCTAAACAGTATTTTACTTTTCGCAATGACTATTGCTCCGACAAGAAATACTTCACGTTGTTTTAAAACGCGTTTTGATTTTTCTTCGCATGTTTTTTGCCTCGGAAAGCTGTAATTTGGAGTTTCAGATTTTTGAAGTCTTTAACTGATGACCTGGAGAGACTTTTTCAACAAAACTAGGCTTGTTTGTTGTTAACATGTAGATATTTGTATTTGCAATGATAATTCATAATTTTTATAAAGCATCATCAAAATAAACTGACCAATCAGTGACCAGAAATAAGACATACTAATACATTCTGGTAGGCGATAAACTCGGTCTTTATCCTTGATGTTCAACCAAGTTTACTGTTAAAATTAAGGTAACTACAGTGTGATTCTTTTAAAACCCTGCAGATTTCATGCACATTCATGCAAATTTAATCAATATATGTATCTTTTAAAATCAAAATCTTGAAAATTATCGTCTTTTTACTCTGCCAAAGATTTTTATTTTACTATAGAACCTAAGGATAAAAACCGAGTAATGCAAATTTTATCACCTACTGAAAATAAATCAAAATCTCAACATCTCTGCAATGCTAAATTATGAATTCAGCATTATAATTTGCAAAAGTGTAGTTGTATAGGTGTGACACCACCAAATCTTTCCCCTTACCCCCTAAAATTGAACTTTCTGAGAAAATGTCAGAGAGTACTGTAGGCAAAGTATGCTGTCCAGTCATAGAAACTTAACTTTTAATCCCAAAGGTAGTACCAGACTTGCATTTATGAGTAATTGGGATGTTTATATATGCATGTTGTGCCACCAAATTAAGGTGTGATGCCACAAATACACCAAATTGCCTTGTAAATCTGAATTTGGCATGAAAATCAGCATATTTTGCACTTATATAGCACTTTTGGGTTGTAAACATCTTGATTTCTTCAGGTTTATTGACTTTTTTAAGCATTTTATCCATTAGACTAAGTACAGATATGCCCAGTGTTATTTTATATAACAGTTAAGATAGGTAAAACTTTTCTTCGCTGTCGACTGCACTGTACATTTTTGAAACGCCCATATCTTGATCAATACTCAACCGATTCGCCAAAATGTATGATTTTTTTATTCGCTATATTCTAGGCTTTGCCAGAACAGAGTTTTTTTAAAATTCACTCACAATTAGGGGTTCTTATAGGCATACAGGAAGTAAATCACTGTGGTATTCATGCCTTGTGTAGTCGAAAGGAGTTTCCAAATATATAATCCATAACTTTTTTTGTGATAAAAGGCATTTTTGAGTATTTAAGGCCTGTTTTTCTGGCTGAAATGACTTTATTGACTTGTTTATGATAGCTAAAAACCATTTGCATGGTTGTATGATGATTTTATTTGTCAACTTGACAGTTTTGAAAGTGAAAGTAGAACACATTTAAGAGGTGCCGAATGAACGCAGTTTGTTCACGGTATCAACAAAGATCAGAATTTTATTTTCTTATATGCCACATGATCCCTACTATTCTCAGCAGTTTTCTAGAGAGTCAGGTCTCATGACTAAGAATATGTAAGTAAATCTTAGTTTGAACTTCATTTTGAAAAATGGATAACTAAAAAGCTTGCTCAATATTGCATTGGACTCAATGGGATTTGATTTACTTCTGGTACACCTTTATCAATGATACAGCCACCATTAAAGGTATCCCTCTGAACATTAACCAATGGTTATCCTTAAAACAGTTGACGTCACTTATCGACACTGCTATACAGGAAGCGAGAACATACTGGGACACAGTTTATACTGGAATAAACTGAAGACGGATGGTGTCAGACCGGTGAAAATCAGCCCATTGAACACAGTGCAAAATAGGCTATATTTGGAGATCAGTCACAAGTTCCACAACATTCGTTCGCTTAAATACACTTTTATTCTGTGTATAAAACACATTTGGCTATCAAACGGTCCCATATCTGGATTAAAACACCGATTCAGTTTTTCAACATTTCGCGTCATTCATTTGAACTATGCGTATTTTGAAATAAACATCTGTCAAAACCACATCTCTACCTAACCTCTGTGCTCATACTCTATAAAGAAATAATCCTGACAAACACAGTAAACTACTTACTATTCATGACAACAGACATACTACTTTAACCTCAGGTTAGATTTAACAATGAAATAGAAACTAATCTTGGGAAAAACACATGCCAACTAGAAACTTTGGATTCTTTCAAGGAACTATTTCAGCACAGGCTACGACCCAGAAGTATTTCCTGACTGGTCTGACACCTAAACGAGTCACGACATTTGTCAAAAATAGTTATCGAATACATTTAACTGACCAATAAGGTTGATTGAATTGAAAATCAGATGCTTTTGCAAGGACCTATTATCTTTTCGGTTCAATTCTTGCATGCAAAGAACCATTCGGCTAATAGAAATCAAGGATATTAAGACGCGTTATACAAAACTAGAAAAAATGCCAAAATAAATTAACCGTTTGGTATATTTCCATCAAGTAAAGTTTTTAAACATTGCCTTCTATTTTTAGGTGTAGATATCAAAATCACTCATGCATGAAATTTCTTCATTTTTCATGGAGAAACAGACATTCTGTTAAATTCCAACAATTTTGAGGCTCAAAATAGACCATAAGGCTGCTTTGGAGCACATTTACATGCACAATGTCCAATAAAATATACAGTTTGGCTATAAAATGCCAGAAAAAAAGACAAAATTGAAGTCATGACTCAAAAGCTAAGCCTACCCCATATGCCTGTAGCAGTTTTAAAGGCAACTAATACATTCAAGTCTTGGGCAAGAGCAAGTCAAACAGAATCACACACCAGAATAGTATATATTTCAGTGGATTATACCATTATCTCAAACAAAATACCAAATTAATGTGTTAAATTACAATTGTATGCCATTGCATAGTGATTTCATCTGAATTAATGAAGACAAATGGATGGGATTTACACCATGTTTAGCAAAAAACTAAAATAAATGCTGAATTCCACAAATTTCTGTATATTTCAGTTTCAGATTGTAAAACCCATCATCGCGTACAACATTTACAAGTTCTCAGGCTTTCGATACAAAGTAAGACTCCTCCTAGAGTCGCGTCATGTCAAAATGTCAGTACCGATACATTTTCAGATTTTAGCCTCATACGGTACCTTAAAATAATAGAATTGCCATTTATTGTAGGAATTGTGACAGTTCTATTACCTTTTGCACTAATCCACTTAAAGACATATGAGAGCCTACTTAAAGTGCTTTAGGGCCACTCCAAATCACTAGGACCCCAAATTCCACCCTAAAACACACAAATTATATTTCAATTGCAGAAAAAAAGCATGTTCTGTTGTAAAATTCAAAATTTAACATCAGCCTTTTTTTCTCACTCAGCTGCAAGCTTCCACAGAAAAAAACAACTGGATTTGGCCATTTATAAGAAAAATGCATTTTGTCCATCTAGGTGTCAGACCGGTGAAAATCAGCCCATTGAACACAATGCAAAATAGGCTATATTTGGAGATCAGTCACAAGTTCCACAACATTCGTTCGCTTAAATACACTTTTATTCTTTGTATTAAACACTTTTGGCTAGCAAACGGTCCCATATCTGGAATAAAACACCGATTCAGTTTTTCAACATTTCGCGTCATTCATTCGCACTATGCGTATTTTGAAATAAACATCTGTCAAAACCACATCTCTACCTAACCTCTGTGCTCATACTCTCCAAAGAAATAATCCTGAAAAACACAGTAAAATACTTACTATTCATGACAACAGACATACTACTTTAACCTCAGGTTAGATTTAACAATGAAATAGAAACTAATCTTGGGTAAGAAACACATGACAACTAGAAACTTTGGATTCTTTCAAGGAACTATTTCAGCATCCTACGACCCGGAAGTATTTCCTGACTGGTCTGACACCGGAAGAGTTTGTCAATTCAGTATACGTTCCCGTGAAAGTGACCAATTTGAATACAATTCGGTTGAGCTTGAAGGACGAACAGCTTAATCCGGTAGAGTTTCAATCCAACGACCTTCATTGTGTCTTACATTTGAAAAAGAGATGCGTAGAAGTATACGATTATCAACAACAGAAATGGATTCCTTATATTCCAGACTCCGACAAATGGTATCAACACTTTAAAGACCTAAGAGATGGTTACGTTATATCATAGGCAGTGGCGCTATAAACAGGAGATTGAAAGAAGTAGAAGAAAAAGCTATTCAACGGGCAGTAATTAAGCTCGTGACCCCCGTGGCTCAAGCGGTGAAGATCGCTAAAGCGGAAGAAGAGCGCGAAAATGACCGTAAGAAGGGGGAGAGAAAAAAGTATAACAAAGCAGTAAGCGTAATGTCAAGACCTAAACATTTGAAACCTTATACATTTGACGTAGAATCTCAACTGTACTAAATATGAACCGAAACCATTATCACCAGTAAAAATGACCTACACGCCAGATGATACTTTTCAACTCTCATATCTCCTTCGTAGATACCCCGTCACGATATTTTCGTCGGATCAAGTCAAAATACAGAGAGGACGATTCGTTATTTCAAATACAGACACCAGTAATGGGCCGGGGAATCATTGGGTTGCATTTTACTTTCCCACCAAAGGACCGGACGAATACTTCGATTCTCTACGTAGAACTCCTAATTACTACAAAGTAGGCTTCGGCAGGCTATTACATAGACGATATTGGATGAACTGTGACCAACTACAACAATCTACTTCGGATTCTTGCGGACTTTATTGCGTGTACTACGTATTTAATCGTCACAATAAAATGACAATGAAAGACATTGTAAAGCCGTTTAACGTGAATGAACTGGCATGGAACGATAAATATGTGTGAACATTTGTAAAGACAAACCACAGACATTTTAATAAACCGATAGGAAACTTCCTATCTTAACCAATGAAGTAACCAAAATATTACGTGGCACCTTAACTTTTCCTTCTATCTCCTCTCTCAATTATTCACTTATTTTGATGAGAATACATTCAAACGATTCATAGTGAATAGCAAAATGGTATCATAATAATTTATGTTTATTTTGAAAGTAACAAATTGTATAAAACGATGTTTAAAGTTAAAAATGTCATCATTTTTCGCTTTTCTCTTAAAAATCAAGGTTTTGACATAGTCAAAGTTTCCGTCAAACCCCTTTTTTGCTCTAAATGTAAGAGAAAGTAAAATACTATCATTGGAAAGAAAATTAAATTTGTGATGGTATTTGGCATGAATGAAACTTGTATCTTTAAAACTCTTCATAATATGTGTGTTTAAAGTTGGGAAATAATTTGTGAAATATTCGCACTGTGCCACGTGAAATTTAGATAATGTTCGTAGTGTCCAATCTATTTGTTATTAGGTCTGTGGACAAACGAATAAATTTAGCTTTTCTTATTTTTATTGTATATAGTATTATTATATTATACAAGATATATGACAATAAAAGAAAAAAATAGAATAAAATATTTGTTGCTTATTCAAAATTGTATCCAATAGATTGATTCAAGAGTCTCCCTCGTGAGTGAGTGTTTGCTAAGTTGTCTTTAGCATTTGTGTTAGGCAGTCGTGTGTGTGCTTGCCATTCTACACTTCTCCACACGTGTTTGACGGCAAACTGATCTATCCTTTGACTGGCGCTGAAGGTCATCCATTCTTGTTATGGTCCCTCTGAAGTAGTCCTGTGTAGTCCACCAAATGGTGTATACAAGTTCTTATGCGCCCCCAACTAATCCATTTCTTCAGATTCTATACTGTCATTTTCTTGTTCGGTTTCGACTAAGTCATCTCCCTTCTTTTCCGGAATTAATAACTCGTCAAACTCGGTTTTGTGTAAACGGACAGCCTCTCTAATAGCCAATAGTATGGGTATTCGCGAAATGTCGTACAAGCGATTGGCCGTACCCATGATAGACTTATATAATGGATCGGTATCGATATAGTATATGGACAAGAGAGCTCCAGTAAAGTATCCTCTAGCCGCTTTACGCAGCTCGGACAGCATGTCATTAATTGTTTTACATTCTGCCACCATCTGACTGAAGTTAACGTAGCGTACCGCCTTGTCCTTATTGATCGAATCATATTTTTTTGACCATTTTATGCGTGACTAATTGACGCAAAATGTCATTACTCGTAGAATAGGCTGATTTGGGCTCGTGTTTGTGTTGTTTTGTATCTGTTGAACTTGGTCCGTTACCACGAGGTATGTCTGTGAGCGTATTGTACTCGATTAAACTCTCTTCGACCTCTGAATGTTCGGATTGGCTCTCTTCTTCTTCATGTCGCCTCTTTTCTATCACCCTTCATCCCTTATGGCACGGGAAACCCGGTGGTGTCATAACATACTGATCTTCATTCTTGTATCCTTATCTCTCGTCTTCCTGCTTTCGCGTTGCGTTCATACTGAATTCATCCTCATAGCTTCTTTTCTTGCCTCTACGAAATACGTTCGTGTGTATCCGTTTGTGTTCGGGCGTATTGGCCTTTAAGTCCACCACTAGGTACCCGTAGGGTTGTTTTATCGCTTCCTCGTATTGTCGCAAAATTGCTTTACTGGACAACGGGTAATACGTCTGGCTAATGTCTATAAGACTATATCTCTACAGGCTTTACCCTGTGGGAATAGATTTTGTGTCAAATACACAATCGATATGTTACGATGATGTGATCCTTTCGTAAATAGGTCGGCGACCCTCTGGTCACATTTCGCATCCGTCATGAGATCGTCGAAGATAATCAACAAGTTAGTTGTTTTGGATCAATAAAATCCGACTCGTTCAAACGACTAGGTATACCGCTTATGAATTCAATGGATGGCAGTATTGTGTTAAGTTTATCGTAAAGCGGTTGCCATTGGCCGTAACTCCATATTATTCTTTGTATCAAAGTAGAAAGCAAAAGTTCTCGTTTTCAATGCGTTTTCCCGCTAAAACTGGGCCCCGTTATCAACAGCTGGAATACAATACAATGTCATTGGAAGGTAAAGCCATTTCTTTATCTTTTCCATCCGAGTGTTTGATCTTTGTATGTCTGTGTAAGTTGTCAGATCTACTAAAGGCCGCACGCATACCGCACATAATGTTGACATACATTTATAATTTACCCCTTCTTATGTTATTATTCACCTCCTGCTCCTCCTCCTGTTGCTCCTCCTCCTCCTCCTCATACTTCCTCCTCCTCCTCTTCCTACTCCTCCTGCTCCTCTTACTTTCTCCTCCTTCTCTTCCTCCTCAAGTATTTAAACGAAAAACAAGTCACCTCCTCCTACTCCTCCTCCTCCTCCTCCTCAAGTATTTAAAAGAAAAAACAAGTCACCTCCTCCTCATCATCATCATACTTCCTCCTCCACCTCCTCCTCATACCTCCACCTCCTTCTCCTCCTCCTCCTCCTCCTCCTCCTACTCCTCCTCCTCCTCCTCTTCTTCCTCCTCCTCCCTATCTGTGTGTGTGTGTGTATGTATGTATATATGTGTGTATGTATGTATGTATGTATGTATGCGTGCGTGCGTGCGTGCGTGCGTGCGTGCGTGCGTGCGTATGTATGTATTTATATATGTATGTATGTATGTATGTATGTATGACACAATATTGCGTCTGAACCATTTCGCAATATTTCATAATCTGATTACGTCACTTCCGCGAATGCGCGGTCGTGGGGCCCAAGGGTCGCATGTACTAGTAGTAAATGCGACCCTTTGGCCCCAAACTGCGCATGCGCGGAAGTGACGTAATCAGATGATGAAATATTGTGAAATGGTTCAGACGTAATATTGTAAAATAGCCATGTTTCTTCCGATTGTAAAATGTTTCTATTTTAAGGACATGCCAAGAACAGACACGTTTCAAGGCATTGCGAAATAATAGTATGTTTAAAATGAACAGACAGACGCATTTTTGAACGAGGTATTTCTACTCCAAGTTTCAGAAATCCTTTATCAGAATAAAACATCTTCGATCATTAAGCACGGATTGGCTTATCCAGCGTGTACTGTTTCTCAATAAACATAGGTGTTATATGACTTCAGTGTAATGAAATATGAGGCGGAGAATACGAGTGAATTAAAACACGTATATATTAAAATGTAAACACAGCGTAGCAAAGATATATAAAGTTTACAGTAATTGTTTAAATTGACTGCACGTAGAATTCAGCCAATCTCTCGACACTTTGTAGGGTTGAAACTCGTCACCGTTTGTATTTTGAACAGTACCGGTACGTAGGTGTTACTAGATACAATTGGCACAACAAATATTCTCCATAGAGTACACCCACATGGTATATTTCCACCTATCTCGCAATAACGAAAATTATTCTCCACTAGTGTCCACTGAGTCTGGTTTAAACGAACTAGAATAGGTCCGGGTCTGCCATCTTTTTGCAGAATAACTGTTTCTTTGTCGATGTCACTGTTTTTGCGGTGTAACGTTATCTTTATTTGGTGACTCGTGACTCGACTTTTTATCAGGCGTACACGATTTGCACAATCTAATTTACAGTATCCTCACAGTACCCTGACAGTACCCCCATAATATCCCCACAGTACACTCACTCTATGCGTAACAGAAATATATTAACTATGGCTTCAGTTGAACGTTAACAAATCAGAGAACATTTATTCATTACTTATAGATTTTCAGTACAAACGTGTTATCGATCGGTCAAGATGTTTCTCCACCGAACACATATGACGATATAGATTCTGTAATGAATTTAGACAGTTTCCGCTGTACTTTTATTAAAATAATTTCATGTGCGTACACATCTTTATACATTACGAGAATCAACACGTACAGACTTGTAATACTGAATTATCTATACTTTTCTTCAATAATTCATTCAAATAAACACATGTTATTTCAGAGATACTATTTAAAGCATCGTGTTTTATCAGGGAAACTAGTCTGCGAACGACAGTCCCTTTTTATGCCTGTTATAAAACATTTTATTGTCGTATAAAACATAGTATGCCCCGTGACAAAAGTATAGCTGAATGTGTGATCTTTCAGACAGTGTAAATTCAATACTATAGGATAACTGTTTAAAAAGAAATACGGGTTTTAATCACTCGTATTCTCCGTCTAATATTTCATTACACTTGAGTCATATTTCACCTGTGTTTATCGAGAAACAGTACATACTGGATAAGCCACTCCGCGCTTAATGATTGAAGATTTTTATTCTGATAAAGGATCTCTGAAACTGGGAGTAGAAATACCTCGTTCAGAAATGCGTCTGTCCATGGATATACAGGTAACCTGGATTTGGAACTGCCTATACGCCCCTTGTTAATTCTCGATTTATCCGCCGAATGGCGAATAAGCTGGTTCCCTGATTACTCTGCGGTAAACAACAGGGTACCAGGTGCGCAGTGACCATTTTTGACGCGATCGATTATCTTTTTTGAAATGAGTTGAAGCTGACATAAAACTGAATTATTAACATACTACTACGCGATCTATTTCAAATATCGAGCTAAGTTATTTAAATATGCATGTATTGCTTTTAATTTATTGAAAAAATTATGGAATTCATATTATTACTTGGATTTTAATGGCGAAAATACACTCGCTAGCTGTGTTGATTTTCTTTTTCTACAGTTTTCGGCTTGAATCGAGAATGTACATTTCTAGAAATTTAACTTCTCTTTCATTTACGGTACGATATTCAAAATAATTATTCCTTCTTAATGCCATTATTGTGTAGATCTGGTTTATGTCCTTGGATTTCTGTAGTCTTTGTTTTGTTCTCAAATTACGCAGTTGAAAATTGGTTGAAAATTCATAAAAAAAAATCTCGAGTATTTTTCATAAAAATGTATACACGTTATAAGAAGTCAAACTACTGTTTTGTTTACGGTACTATATTCAAATTAATTATTTCTTTGTATTGCCATTATTGTGTAAATTCAGTTATGATGTACGTGTTTTATAATTATGTGAACGACGCGATATTATATCAATCACCAACATCCTTTATTTGAACCACAAGAGAACCCTTTGATTATATTTGCCCTTCTAAGGATAATTAAGGGGACAATATGCCGAAATACCGCGCACGACCGCCTTATATATTCGATATGACACGTCTGACTTAGGGGTGGAAGGGAGTAATAACAAAAAAGGAAAGCATTCCACCAATTATTACATCCTGTGTGTGTAGTTCGAAGGTTTAGAGACCGTCCGCCAACTAACACGTCGAGGTAACCCTGACGCGATGGGCACAATAGAGTCTGGTATTTTCTAGATGTGTATGTAGGTTGATCTGGTGCTGCTGTGTAGTCGTCTCTTTTGTATGTATGTAGATGATGTGTCGCTTTCGCTCTGTGTAGTTGTCGCTGCGGCGGTGAAGTGTTGTCTGGCGTGGCTGGTGGTGGTGGCTCCTACATCCGCTAGGTGGTGCTGTCCTGCATCCGCTACTGGTATATGGTCGGGGTCCTTGATTTGGGGCCACACCCATCACATTATGGTCCCTGCGCTGCAAACATTATCAGATGACTATGGATAAATTCCCTCTTCTGTTGTCAGACTACGGTCGAATGTAGGCCTCGACGGCGATCCCTAACTATTACTAACGAATTACTGCTACTTGGTTACTGCTATTGTGTGGGTTGATCTCAGCTCCGGCCCGCGGACTTCTGTCTTTCCAACTTCCAAGTTCATATACTGCCATCCGATGATGAGTGCCTTGATGGGGGGGCAGGGGATATCCTCACTCTCGGTCTGGTAACACTCATGATCTTCGCCAAAAAGCCATGAATGTCACCAGTGCCCACTCTGCACGCGGTGAAGATATCAGGTGGGACGAATTATTACATCCTGTTTATTGGCACACATAGTGACAAAAATGAATTGTATCAAAATACAAATGCCGACACAGATACGTCGACCTGTATATTCGGTACCGAACGGTGTGAATTAGAAGGTCAGGCGTGCGATATGAAGAGTTTCATTGAAAACGCCTGGTATCTTTAATACATAATTTGCACTGCTATAAACACAAGCTCATTATCTCTATCGTTCAGCTCTGTATTACCAGAACACAACTTATCAACACCTAACGGATGGAACGGTCGTGTCGAATTAAAGAGCGTACGCCTTTGTTCACTAAATCGACAACACTTAAATAAGTAGTGTTCGGCGTCCTCTCTTTGATCTCCACAGTCACAACTTGATGATAAGCGCAAATGATTTAATACAAGTCATGATTTAAATCGCTACATGCATTTCTTAAGCGAGCATGAATGATTGAAAGATATCTTGAGCCACATAAGTGGTAATTTGGAACAGTGGGACATTGGAACGTCCTAAGAAGAGAGCTTTTAAATGTGTTTAATGATAGTGATTCCTTAATATGGATGGGTAAATCATTCCAAAGGCTTAGCGATGATGGTATGAATGATTTTGAAAATAACTCCGTTCTCCTTATTGGAGTGACATAGTCATTCGAGTTTCTGAAATTATAATCGTTTACATCTCTGACGAAGGGCGGAAATAACTGAGCTATTGAATTTGGTAACATACTGTTTTTTGCTTTATATAGGGTGATAAGTTTTTGAAAAACACGTCTGTCCGCTAATGAGAGCCAACCAATTTCAGCAATTAACTTATTAATTGAAACGGACCTAGTTAATCCTGTAACAATTCTTGCAGCTTCATATTGTAACTTTTCTAAAGAGTTTTATTCATAAGCAGCCATCCATAACAATAGAAGCATACTCTAATATCGGTCGCATATATGAAATATATATTTGGTTCATTGTTTTCCGTCCAATTTTATATTTAAGGAATCTCATCAAACCTAAAACCTTTGATTCTGACGATAAACTATAATTGATGTGTTTATGCCATTTACCATCATTACTTAAAGTTAATCCCAAATGTTTGTGATGTTCTACAAATTCTAACTGCACATTATTAAAAAATAAATTTGGTTTTCGAACATTTTTCGATGCTGATATGAATAATACTTCAGTTTTGTGTGGATTAAACGTAACTAACCATGTTTTAGCCCATTTTGACATTATGTTGATAATCATGATTTAAAATACCTTCCATTTCATCTATATTTGATGTCGAAACGGAAAGCGAGCTGTCGTCAGCAAATAGTCTAGTTATGCTTAGCATATTATCAGCAATGTCATTTATATATATTAAAAAGAAAAGAGGCCCAAGAACAGATCCTTGGGGCAAACCGGCTAAAGGTAATTTCGAGTCTGATTTAGTAGTATTTATAAGAACTCTTTGAGATCACTTAGAAAGATAATCTGCGATCCATAGCAGTTTGCCATCTATACCATTTTGTTTGAGTTTAAATAGTAGTGCTTTTCTCCAGACGCGATCAATTGCTTTGGAAATATCGGCAAAGACTATACACATGAGTTGTTTCGCATCGATTGTTTGACAAATATGATGGTAAATATCTAGGAGTTGATAAACTGTAGAATGACCTGGTCGAAATCCGAATTGATTCGCAAAAAGTAAATCATTGAAAATTGAAAAATTAAAAACATGTTAAAAAAGTATTCGATCTATAATCTTTCCTACACAACTAAGTAATGAAATTGGTCTGTAATTACTGGGCGATTTTGAATCGCCTGCTTTGAACAATGGTATAACAGTTGCAGTTTTCCATAAATCGGGATATACGCCTTCATTTAAAGAACGGCTAAACAGTATAGACAATGGTTTTGATATAGTAAAAACGGTTTCCTTGACTTATTTCATCCTCTCCACTAGCTTTGTTTACTACCAAAATATTAATGATATCAATTATTTCTGATTCTTGAATTACAATCTCATCTAGTTTTGAATTAGTTAACAAATTAAACTGCGGTAATTGAGCATGTGTTTCATCAACAGAGGAAATGGAAGCAAAATAATCATTTAAACAATCTGCCTTTTCTTTATCTCTGAATAAATATACAATGTCTCCATTATCTAATATAGATGCCTGAGGTGGTACAACTTCGGAGTTTTTATTCATCTTCATGTAATGTTTCAATAATTTCCAGTATTTACGCTGATCACCTATACGCACCGTCTTACGAATTGATCAAATGCAAGAAAACCTAGTATACATATCGTTAATTTATTTGTTTTGGGAAAAGTATTTACGATAGCCGGCTATTTCAAAGACGAGTTGAAAGATAATTCTTTATTCTATACAGTTATGTTGGTTTTAGCTTTACTAAAAACGAACTAAATAACAAAAATTACGTTCGTTTGACCGTATGTGAAACTGCGACAGTGACGTGACTCGGCAAATGTAAAAAATATATATTTACATATCGTTGCTGATTTGTTTATTTTGGGAAAAGTATTTAAGCTAGCTGGCTACTAATTCAAATACGAGCTGAAGGGATAATTATTTATTCTATACAGTGATGTCTGTTTTAACTTTATTAAAAAAGAACTAAATAAGAACAATTACGTTCGTTTGACCGTATGTGAAACTGCGACAGTGACGTGACTCGACAAATTAAATATATATATATATATATATATAGCTGTATTATTTCTTCTGGGAAAAGTATTTAAACTAGCTGGCTAATTCAAATACAAGCTGAGGGATTATTCTTCATTCTATAAAGTGACTTCTGTTTTAACTTTAATAAACAAAATAAATAATATGACCGTAGGTGAAACTGCGACAATGATCATGTGACTCTGCAAATTGTAAATATACCATGAATAATGATACATGTAAGTACATAAGTTCGCTGGCTCATTAGGTAATTCGACTTGATTTTGGCTTCAGTTGCCTTGTTTAATTAAACTATGATGGATTTAGTGGTCTATTGTTCCATATTGCACATCTGGCGCCTTCTAATTAACACCGTTCGATACCGAATATACAGTGCGGTCGACGTGTCTGTTTTTATTACACGCTTCCACCCCTAAGTCAGAGGTGTCATACCGAATATAGATAGATAGATAATTTTATTTCAAAATTCCAATAGGCTATAAAGCCCATGCGGATACAAATACAGAGTAATACATGGTAACAGTGCAGTTGGTACATATAAGACAATAGTATGAGATCACAATGAAATACTTTGCATATACATGTACACATTTCCTGTGCGTTGACGAGAAGGTGTTTATAAATTTGCATGAATATTTGTATATTAACACAAGTTAACATAAGAATATTTATACATACACACATTTATATTAATATGAGTTAACTATACTCAACATGTTATACAGGAACATATCCACAATTTAATTTCTAAATAGCATCTCATTTCTTAATTGAAACGCTTTACAGATAAATATGGAGAGTTTACGAATATATCCTTTATTATTTGAATTTATCAGTTCTATAAACTTAACCATGTTAGGTCGTCGGTAGAAATACTTGGGTATATATTGTTTCCTTAAATCTGTATATCTGTCACACTGTAATACGAAATGAAACTCATCTTCTAACATGTTGCATAGATCACAAGTTCTCTCGTTTATAGGTATTCTATTAGGTTTAACCCATCTGCCAGATTCGATTTTTAATCTATGAGATGAAACTCGCAACTTTGTAAGTGATTGACAAAATGTATACACATTTATATTATCAAGATAAGGTTGGAATTGAAAACATGCAATGGTATTGTAGAACACCGCTCTGCTTGACGTTTGTAACCTGTCATTCCAGTTTTGAATGAAATGATCTGTCAGTCTTTGTTTTATTAAGTTAATGAATATGGTATCATTTCCAACACCTTGTTGTAACCACACATAATAGTAACCTAGAGACGCCAATAAATGTTTGACTAGTGATGCCCAGTTAACTTTTTGTGGATGTAGCTCAAAATCTTTTAACATCATATTATAAACAATTTTAACATATTTGTGTTCCCTCATATTTAAAATTTTTAACCAATATTTAACAATGATGAGTGAGATACCTCTTAGATACGAATGACGTTCTACCTAATTCACCATATATAAAATCATTTTGTGTTGATTTTTTTACCCCTAAAATTCTTTTGCAAAACTGCAAATGAACTCTTTCAATAGAATTACCTTGTATAAATCCCCAGACTTCACTTGAGTAGTTTAAAATAGGTGTAATTAACTTATCAAAAAGATTTAATTTGTGCTTTGGTGAAATAAATGTAAATTTGTATAAGTATTTGTTCATTTTAGAGATTGCCATCTGGGCTTGACCCGCCAAAGTAGTCTGTGCTTCTGAGAAAGATCCACCAGTAGAAAAAACCAATCCTAAATAAGTAAACCTACTAACAATTTCAATCAAACCGCCATCATAATAAAATGCTATATGTCTTGGTAACCTCCCCCCTTTTCTAAAAATCATCACTTTTGTTTTAGTTGTATTTACTTTTAGTTTCCATTCCTTACAATAATTATATAATATATGAAGGCTTTCCTGCAACTCATCAGATGAGTTTGCAAAGGTAACTATATCATCTGCATATAATAGCATAAACATTTTAAACATATTGATATCTAATCCATCTAAACCACTAAGCATGTATACATTTTCTATATCATTAAGATACATGGAGAAAAGCAAAGGTGACAAACATTCACCTTGCCTTACACCTAATAAACAATAAAATTCATCACTTAGATTATTGCAGTGTTTGATTTTGGATTTAAAACATGTATACATTGATTTAATTATATTTAGAATATTTCCTCGAATTCCAAATTGCGTTAACTTATACCACAAGTTATCTCTCACAACATAATCAAATGCTTTTGAAAAATCGACAATTTTTTTTCCTTGATTTAAAATATGCGTAATTAAACCGTGTAAGACAAAATTATTATCAACAGTACTCATATTTGATCTAAACCCCACCTCCCCGCCCCCCCCCCCCCCCCCCCCCCCCCGTGCTTCAATAATAACATTGTATTTTCCCGCCCATTCCTTTAATCTATTATTTAGAACTCTCGTGAAGAGTTTTCCTAAACAGCTAAGTAGAGTTATACCCCTGTAGTTCTCAACATTATTTATGTTTCCCTTTTTATGTAATGGAATGACGTATCCTTCTGACCAAACGTCTGGAAAATAACCTATAGTAAACACTTTATTGAACAATTTACAGAAAGTTGGTGTTAAAATACCTTTTCCATGTATAAAAAATTCATTTATCAGCATATCCGGTCCAGCTATTCGATTAGTTTTTAGTTGCTTGATTGACTTAATAACTTCTTCCTCTGTCAATGTAACATTTAATTCGTCAAACATAATACTAAATTCGTTCTGCTCATATCGCTCATTAAAATACATGATATCTTCGTCAGGAACAAAAAATACATCATCTGGATCATTAATAGCTTTAAAATATTGTTCAAAAGTCGATAAAGGTATATTAGCTGGTTTTATGCCAGCAGCCTCTTTCAACATACGCTAATATAACTTAGCATTTTTATATTTAGCTTTTATAAACAACGAAGTTTTATCTCTATCATATGATGTTCTGTATTTTCTTACAACCGTCTTGTAAACCGATCTAGCCTTTACCATATTGATTCTATTTGTGTCAGTTTTATCTATTCTATACTTATCTAACATGTGTAAGAAATCAAATTGCTTTTCGTAACACTCGTCATTATACCAAGGATTTTCTTTTTTATTAGACATATGTTCGGTTGTTGTAACACCGTTTTCAGCGTGTAGCTTACGTTTAAAATATAGTGACGACACATCTTCAATAAGAGCATTAAAATCGTGAATAAGTCAATATCAATATTACTCACACACTGTTCTATCTTGTTATTTAAACCGATTAAACTTTCGCCAACATTTGTGTTACTAAGACTTTCAATAAATTCATTTTTCTTATCAGAATTCCACATATATTAATATTCAACATGTTCGTGGGGCGTCCGTGGCCGAGTGGTTAGAGTATCTGACTTGCAATCACTTGCCCCTCACCGCTGTAGGTTCGATCCCTCAGGGGCCTAGGAATCTTTATGTGAGGAAGCTATCCAGCTGGCTTGCGGAACGTCGGTGGTTCTACCCAGGTGCCCGCCCGTGCACGAAAATTGCCCGGAGGGGCACCTGGGGTCTTCCTCCACCAGTGGAAGCTGGAAAGTCGCCATATGACCTTAGCTGTTGGTGCGACTATAAAATCCAATTCAATTCAATTCAACATGTGCGTACTCCTGGGAGTAAATAACTGGTTCAGATTTTTTGTCGGAAAATGCAAACGAAAACGAAATAAGACAGTGATCAGATAATATATTCGGTTCACCGACTTTAAATGTATCCACAAAAGATAGTAGATCCTGTGACGACAATACGTAATCAACAACAGAACGACCCCTGCTCCCAACGAAAGTGTAACAACCAATACCCTTATCTTCACCAAAACGACCATTTAAAATTCGCAAAGAACTTTGCTTACACATATCGAATAAAAGTAAACCGTTATTATTTGAGTGACCCTTATCTTGTGAGAAGCGAGGAAATTCTATGTCGGAGATATAATCCTCGGGCAGCATAGGCATATGCACATTATTATCATCAATAACATAATCACAATTAAACGATATGCGACTATTCATGTCTCCACGTACTAGTAGCATGCAATTGTTTAAAGTTTTATTTTCAATAAAAGCAATAGAATCTAAAATTCTGTCAAAAATATTTGTTTCTACCATAGCCTGGCGACTGCTATCATCAGGCAGTACGTATGTTAGACAAATGTATATATCAGTATTTAGTGAGAATATAGACCCATTCAGTTTGATCCATATTATATCATCTTGAGTGGTAATTATCAACGTGTCTTCATTTACACAATCATTTCGGACGTAAATAATAATACCTCCAGAGTTTCGTTTCGATGATTTTAGATTTTCAGACCTATGCAACACAAAGCAAGAAAAATTATCTACTTCAATGTCCGAAACTCATTTGTCCATGTTTCGGTAAACCTCACAATATCACAAGACATGAACACATGTTTAATTTCTATGCTTTTAAGTTTGTTCGTTCGTTTAGTGACTAATCCCTGAATATTTAAAAGCGACAAACGCAGCTTCACCTTCTCAGTGTCTTTCTATGTTTCTGAAGAGTTGCCACCCAATGTGTCATGGACCTGTGTATCGCTGGTCTCAGCCGGAGGGTTATTTTTAGAATTAAAACGATCTCGGCTCCGTCATTCACAGGGGTCATTCCGCGAAAATGGAGTCGCTGAGTGTAGTATAAGGTTTTATTTTGCCTCGCCGTTGGCTACTAGGCCTTTTGGCGAGGTTTTCAATAGAAGTTTATTTATAATTACCCTAGGAGTTTATAATGTTGCTAATGCTCATCAATCTCGCACGGATGGCAGGATCCAGGCAGACGCAAGACCTGCCAACAGATGGTTTGCAGAGACACAAGAAGATTAACTTGGCAGAGGCTGAGTGATAGAAACACCAGTGGAATACGCTCATGTTGGTCTATGAAATTCAATCGAAGCTTACATGTATTAATAATTTTAATTTCCAGCGCCAGCGCGTCACCATTTATTAAAAATGTTTTAACTTAATATGTACATATATACATAATCCATGTTATGTCTGCTTCATGCTCCCTTCCAAAGGGAATAGACAATTATAGTTATAAGCATATAATGTTAAAAAGGAAATCGTTAAAATGTCCAGTGTTGTTAGTGGGACATCACTCCAAATCTCTCAATAAAAAATAATTCAGTATGAATTGTGCGCTTATGAGAGCAAAAAACGTTAAATGGAGTGTGTCCCTCCGCCAAAGCCACGAGGAGGCCACACTGGGGAGGGCATGAAGCAGAGGTATACATAGGTTTTAAATGTTAATATTATTATGCCCCCGTTATACCGATGTGTGCGTCAGATCAAGCTAAAAATAGCATCTTCCCAGCTGTCTATATAAAATCAATGTGAAATATTAAGCATATATAAAACTAAATAGTACAGCCAGGAATTTCTATTAACTTAACTGTTCATATAAAACAATCAAATAATAAAATCACACACCGGGACTGGTGGGGGCATACAGAGTAATGCTACATGGCATTTTCCAACATAAGGAAATGGGATTGAATGGAGTAGGGGAAAATATGTAACTAGAGATGTTTAATAAGCACTTCCACGACGCCATGAGGTAGGGCAGTCCCCACACTCACTTAGTCGTGACTCATTATATATCATAAGAAGTTTATATATTATGTTGTCACAATAAGTAATCGATTGACGTTTATACAATGTTAGATACGACGTTTATCTGCACTAACAAAAAGGGTTTGTAATTTGGTAAAATTATACTCCATAAACGAATTTAGGTCAAACCACCAGTGTTTTCGAGCCCAGCAGACAAAACATACAAGCTAATCCACTGGGCTGTCCAACATTGTAGTTTAGTCTGTTAATTTGTTAAAATTATACTGTAATGTTACCTGGAATTATCCGACAAAAGGAAGTGGGATTGAATTGAGTAAGGGAAAATATGTAATGTATCAATTAAGTAGTTTATAATATTCATATGAAGAAAAACGTACGTCTCTGTGTTGACTACCACCCAGAGAGCCAGTACAACGACCGTCTAACCAGGTGGCAGTCAGCACTGAGCATGACCCAAATTTGGTCTACTATATAAGTAGACTATGTTATTCATAAGAAGTTTATATATTATGTTGTTACTTACATGGACCAATAAGTAATCGAATGACGTTTACACAATGTTAAATACGACGTTTATCTGCACTATCAAAAAGGGTTTGTAATTTGGTAAAAATATACTGCATTAACGAATTTAAATCAGACCATCAGTGTTTTCGAGCCCAGCAGACAAAACATACAAGCTAATCCACTGGGCCGTCCAACATTGTGGTCTAGTCTAAATCTTCTTTTCAAATTGTGTGCCCAGGATGAAAGAACTGAGAGCGCTAAATACTTGAACTCTATGTTTTTTTATAGGATCTAAGATGTTAGTTAAATTAAAAGGTAGTGATAGGTTTAGCAATTTTAATTTTAAGGTATCTCTCTGTATTTCAAACTGGCTACAGTCTAGTAAATAATGTTCCGTAGTAAAATGAACTAGGCAGTTAGGACAGTCCTTATGAAGGTCATTAATTATGTGACTGCCTAAACTAGCCGGTAATAGATTATACCCCATTCTCAGTCTAGTAATTACTTTATCAATAAGCCTGTTAGTAGAAAATGGTTCTTGAATTTTGAAATTTGTTTTAAGTCTAGAGAAAGTATGAAACTTGTTAATTTGATTGGTAAAATAATGATCTACTTTCTTATTTATTGTTTTCCGAATTTGTGAATAAATTTCGGTATGTCCTAAAGGGATTTGATTATCAACGGAGATGGTGTCCAAGCCTGATTTACAGGCTTTGTCTGCTTTTTCGTTGCCGGCTATACCGACATGAGCCGGACACCACTCCAAGTTAACAGAAAGTTTTAAAATATGGCAGTCATTTAATTTATATAAAATATTTGTCAGAAGATCAGGGCGAGTTCTGCTCGTTCTGTCTTTAATAGCTATGAGACTTGAAAGAGAGTCTGAGAAAATAACTGAGAATGGGGGTTTATTTTTAATAATCCATTTAAGGGCTCTGTCTATAGCGACTAGCTCCGCGGTAAAAATTGATAGCCCGTCAGAGATTCTAGTAATTTTAGTAATATTTTTTGTTGGTATAACGAAGGCTGATGCTACACGTCCTGAGACAGGATCTTTCGAACCATCTGTATAAATTTGTAGAAAGTTATTGTATTTACTATCCTTATGTTGTAAGAAGTTCAGTTTAATTTCTGATGCTTCATCTTTTTTATTTATTATAGAGGAAAGGGAAAAGTCTACATTCGGTTGAATTAGAGTCCATGGAGGGACCTCTCCTATTGAAAAGTCTGCAATTTGATATTGGTCTAGTTTATATTCCTCTATTAAATTATAGATGGTTGAGCCGAATGGCTTAGGTTTTTTTCTGAATCTATAAAGACATTGGGTATTTATAAAAATGTTATTTACTGGATTTGAATCTTTTTTTGTTTGGACCCTGGCCCAGAAACGAAGCATTTGTTCTTCTCTATGAAGATGTAATGGCAGAATGCCAGCCTCATGTTCCAAAATATGCTGTGGAGTAGAATCCAGGGCTCCCAGTGCAATTCTAAGGCATTTATTTTGTAATATATCGAGTTGATGAAGTAGTGTTTTTGAGGCACATGAATATACATGGGATCCGTAATCAATTTTGGATCTTATTAAAGTTTTATATAAAAGGGTTAATGATTTTTTATCGGACCCAAAATCAGTACCTTTTAGCATTCTTAGTAAATTTAAATCCTTTTCACATTTGTTTGAAAGGTTATGAATATGGGCTGTAAAATTTAGCCTTCTATCCCAGATAAGACCTAAAAAGGTGACTATGTTACTAAATATAATTTTAGTATTACCCAGGTAGAGATCTGTAGAAGTGTGGGCGGTATTTCCAAATATAATCCCTGTAGTTTTACTAGTGGAGATTTTAAATCCCCATTTTATAGCCCAATCCCAAATTAAGTTTAGCCCTTTTTGTGCTTTAGCTTGTAATTTATCTATACGTTTCCCAGAAATCCATGCGCCACTATCATCTGCAAATTGACTAACGACCAGACCGGAATCCTGAACTACATTAGGTAGGTCGTTAATTAGAATGTTAAAAAGGAGGGGAGAAATAATGGAACCTTGTGGAGTACCACGTTCTAATAGTTCTTCTTCAGAAAGATCTTCATCAACTTTTACTTGAATTTTTCTATCCTGGAGAAAGGCCTTGACAAAATAAAAACAGTTTCCTCGGATGCCGAGGTCAAATAATTTGGATAAAATTCCAGTATGCCAGGCTAGATCGAAAGCCGCCTGTAGATCGAGAAAGACTGCTAATACAGAACGGCTATAGTTTTTAGCAAATAGGATGTCATGTTGTAAACGGGCTAGCTGGTCTTGTGTGCTACGCCCTTTTCTAAATCCCGACTGAAATTTATTAATTAAACCCTTGGATTCTAAAAAGTGTTCAAGTCGGTTTTTAACCATAAATTCCATTAGTTTGCTTGGATGGGATGTTAAACTGATGGGTCGAAAAGATTGTGGATCATTGGGGTTTTTATTAGGTTTATGTATTGGAATGACACAGGCCAGTCTCCAGGATTTAGGATAGTTATTAGAAGACCATATTTTATTATACAAAGTAAGCCAAATATTTAAAGTAGAGTCAGGCATATGTTTGAATAATTGGTATGAAAGTTTATCAGGTCCCACGGCTGAATTTTTCCTGCTTGCAATAGCATCTTTTAGTTCCATTAGATTAAATGGTATGTTTAAGGTGGAATCGTCATCTTTAATATTGTTATTATTTAATTTATTATTAAAATCGGTTTCAAAGACCGTCTGATAGTTGATCGTTGCCTCTGAAAGATTTTCTTTGCTTGAAACTTTGGCAAAGTGTTTAGCTAGTAAATTAGCTTTATCTTTGTTAGTTGTGGCATTACTAAATTTTGTTTTAAGAAGGGGAATGCTGGAAAAAGAGTTGCCACGTATTTTATTAATTTTATCCCAAAATGTTTTTGAATTGTTTTGTTTTAAGGAACAGGTATTAATGAAAGTTTCCCAGCTATTTTTCTTGGCTTGGGATATAACTGTTTTAGCTTCCTGTTCCGCCATTTTATAATTTAATAGATTTATTTCAGAGGCATCTTTTTTAAGTTTATTTAGAAGATATGTTCTATTTTTAACTGCTGCTTTGCATTCTGAGTTCCACCATGGGACATTTTTCTTTTTGGGGTTTTTATTATATGTTGGAATACTTTCATGCATAATATTAAGAATACTGTCTGTTAACTTATTGTTAAAAATGTTGGTATCATCGGATTGTATATTATCTAGATTAATATCTTTGCATAATATATTAAAAAGATCCCAGTCGGCCTTATTGAAATTGAACTTGTTTTGATTATAGCTTTCTTGGTTAATTTTAGAAGAACTTAATTGTATTGTGATATGTATGGGAAAATGGTCAGAACCCCAGTTATCCGGTAGTACTGTCCAGTGTGTTTTTTGAGCTAAAGATCTGGAAGTAACTGAGAGATCAATGCAAGTAAGGTTACCATTGTATGTATCAAGACGTGTGGGAGAGCCGTCATTCAGGAGGACTAGATCGAACTCGTCCAACCATTTGACTATTGATTTTCCATGTTTCGTAATTTTTTCCGAGCCCCATGCAAAGTGATGGGCGTTAAAATCGCCAGAAATAATAATATTCTTTACCTTTAAAGGCAGAATAACATTTGATATTGTTTTAAGAGATTGGAAGTCGCAATTACGTGCATATAAATTTGACAGTATAAAAGTAAAATCTTGAAAGTAGATTTTAAATAGTTGTACTTCAATGGTTGTAGAACCATCTGTATCTTTCGGATCTAAAATTTCAATCTTTTCATAATTAATATAATTTTTGAAGTAGACGGCCAACCCTCCACACGTATTGATATCCCTAGCTCTATTATTATCATAGAATTTAAATTCATGCTTAAAACCAGGAATAGATTTGAAAGTCTTTTTATTAAATTTAGTTTCCTGAATACAAAGAATATCTACTTCAGGATTTATGTCCAGGAATACTTTAATCTCAGAGTGCTTTATATGTGTTAAGCCTCCGGCGTTAAAAGATATAATATTCACAGATTTATTCACTTCGAAAAGAAATTGTTAATACACTTTTTAAAATTTGAATTTTGTCGTTTAGTTGCCACCGAGGAAGAAGTTATTTTACGTGGTGTTTTGGTTCCTTTAAGGGTTCCTTGAGTTTTCCTCGGTGTTTTCTTTAGAGTTATCTTGCTATTGTTTTTATTAATAATCTGTTGTGGTTTATGCTTTTTCAATAGCAGATTTTCTGGGTGGAGTATTGAGCTAGGAAGGGGTGGGGTGTCCAATGTATTATAGGCGTGGGAGGAAGGTTGGTTGATACAACTAGAACCCACTATGCCCTTAAGAATCTCCCTATGTATGTGATTAATTAGCAGCGGGCCAGTGGGTCTAGTTTTTTCATTTATCAATCTAATTGTTAATTTTGTAAGTGTATCCATATTAGTAATAATAGGTTTGGTATTGTTTATTACTTGGACCTTTAATGGGGTGGTTTGAGACGAGTTGTCATAAAATATAGGTGTATTTTTAATTGGGGTACTAATAGTTGGAGTTCCATCGATCCCCACCAGGTCTAGAATTGAAATTTGTTCTAAGCTTTTTTCCGTTGATGATGAGAGGCTAAAAGAATTATCTACAGTCAAAATTGAAGTGTTTTGTGTTACATTGAACATGCTACAATCACTTATGGTTTTTGAAGTGCCCAATGAACAGTTAGAAGAGTTTGGTGTAGATTGTTTAATTTTCCGTTCGGGGGTGTTAGATGGACTAATCAACGTTTGTTTTTGAGACCTTGGTGGGATTTCGATTTGACTCCGTACTTGGCTATTAGGGGAGATAGGCTGCTCAATTAATGTTTCATCTATAATTAAAATAGGGGAAGTGATAGGGGAAATACGAGATGGTATCACAGGGGTCTGTGGGGTTAAAATAGAAGGTGGGAGCACTTGCTTATTTAATCTGTGGATCTGTCCCCCTTGTTTCCTATAGAATCGATTGTCTTGATATAAAGACTTTGTACTGTCTATTTTATTGGAGGGGCGTTGATCCACAGTAAAAGTATTCCCGTTAAGCACAGGGACCAGATTAGTTTTAGGAGAGCTAGCGGGAGTGTGTCCCTTAATATCCACAGTTTTAACAACTATATCAGCGTATGTAGGTCGGGATTTAACCGGCGACTTCAGATCATTTGAAATTGATGGTGTGGGAGGTGTTTTAAGTACTGCCCCCTCACTTATTAATATATTAGGCTTAACTGTGCTGGGCCTCCGCTGTGATTCGCTAATGTCGCAAATGGCGAAAGAACAGCAAAAGTTGCGATCTTTTTTAAGCTTTTGCGAAAATTATTTGCGAAAAAAAAAAAAGCCGATATTTACATATTGTCAATGCTGTAAGCGGATACAAGCGAAATAGTAATTGAAAATGGACTGGTTCACTAAACTACAAGAATAACGTTCGCTGGCTTCATACAAAAACCGATAAAATTATCACAACCAGTCGATTGATCACGCGTGTACATTGTGAATCACTGATGCTTGAAAATAACATGTTGTAAACAAACTTTCTCACACTCTCCGAGAAGATAATTGATGCAATTAAGAAGACAACACAGCTTGATATCGGGTTTTAAGCACTTATATAAACATCGGCAGATGATCAAACAACGAAAATGAAACTATGGTTGATGGAAACTATGGTTGATGTTTGTTTTGTGTGTGGCAAACTTCGTCGGGTGTTGAAAATTAAAGAAATCGTAAGTTATTACTTTTTATTTTTAGAAATATATAATATTGTAACAAAAGATGATCAGAAAGCACAACGTTCTAACGTTTTCACCTCTGGGTGTACAATCATTAAAAAAGAAAATGTGTCAAAGCATGCAACAAGTAAAGGTACATAGAGTGGTCTTATTTTAATGCTAATTTTGTTTTTAATGTTTAAAATAATATCTTAACAATTTTAATAATTATTTTTATTTTATATTTTAAATATGTCTGTACTTAAATTATATTTCTTATTCTAAATTCAGACCACATGATGATAAATATAGTCTAAATTGAAATATTTTTTATTTATTTTTTTATATTTTTTAAACAGTTAACTTATATATTTTTCATTCTAAATTCAGACCACATGAAGGTAGCCAGTGCTGCTAAAATGAGTGTCAACATGGATGTGGCCCGCTAAGCAGCCCTTTCCAAAAGCGAAGCAGCCGTGACTGCTGCCATGGTTAATGTGTACTTTGTGGCCCAGCAACTGTGTATAGGTGACCAGTCACCTGAACTATATTGCAAGTGTATTGTAAGATTATAAGAATAGTTGTTGTTTCTTTTCTTGCAATTAAAAAAATCATTGTTAATATTAAATGATATCATAAAATGTTTTGTTGTTTTTACTTTGATACTGAATTTATCATAATCTGTTTAAGGACCTACATGTAGTCAAGAATGTTAAAAGATGTTAGTTATATAAACATTAATACAAATAATACTTGTAATAGCTTAATATAAGATAATACTGCTATGATTATAGTTATCATCTGTTATTAAACTATTGGTTTATAGTAATTATTAAAGTATTACTTGTATTACTTGTATTAATGTTGGTATAAATAAAGTCTTTTATAAAAACAAGAGAACCTAAATGAATCAATGCATATATGCCGTTTATTCTGAAAATGGCTTTCAGGTCTTCGTTATTGTATGAAAAAATGGCTCATAAAATGGCTCCAACTTTGGCTCCTATTTCTCAAATTTGGCTCCTTTTTTTTTCGTTTGGCGAAAGTTTTTTTCATTTGGCGAAAGTGGTTGCGAAAGAAAAGAAAAACCCAGGGGAGGCCCTGCTGTGGGTGGGGATAAAGAGATAGCTTTATGTGGGGAGGGAGGGGCAGGGGGGTCCATGTCCCAACTCGGGGTCTGTAAATTTAGGGACCATATAGATATGATCTCAGGATCATCCTGTTGTGTGTTTAATGGGCGATCCCGTTTCAACTGCCGTGGGGATAACCCAGCACGACCAGAGGCTGTGGCCTTAATTGGGGGCTGGAAATTAGTCCGCCCTTGGTTTTTATTGGCCTTTGATTTGCCATATATTTCAATGGCTGTAGTCCAAGAGGTTCTGTTCCTCTTGGCTATCTTTGATATCTCAATAGCTGAGATATATATGGAACAGCCCCTGAATCGTGTCGAGTGTTCCCCACCACAGTTAACACACATATTACCCCGGGTGGTACAATCCCTAGTATGGTGGGACTGGGCACATTTGGCGCAGGCTACAGTGCCTGCACATTTGTCATATTTGTGCCCAAATCCCTGACACTTAAAACATCGGATCGGAGGGGACACAAACTCCTCAACCTCGAAGGCAGTAAATGTACTATGAATTTTAAGGAGACTCGGGAGCGAGTCCCCGCCAACAACAACCTTGACAGCTCCGGTCTGCCTGCCAAACTTATTAAGTAAAACCGAGAGAGAGAGTATATTGGGGACGTTATCTTGTTCGTCCACCAATTCCTGTTTCAGTTCCGATAGATTTGTGTCCACCGGAACATTGTGAATTACTCCCTCTCTGGTATTGGTGGCAGGCGTAATCATTATTATCTCCAAGTCATCGAAATAGATGGGGCTTGATTTGAAAATCAAGCTCTTGGCCTCCGACGACTTGGCTTCAATGAGAAGATCCCCAGATTTTAGTGGGATGACCCTACTTATCTTATTAGGAAATTTTGCTGAGATTATTGAAGATAATCTCACTATGGGGATAGCTTTTGTAAGCGTACTGTCCCCTTTGGCCCTAAAGTAGAATCTATGCTGCCAATTATTGTGGGTAATATGGTGGTTGTCGTGGGCGGAGGCCGCGCTCCCAAGCTCTGTAGATAAATTATTAAATGTAGACATTTTATCTATCACTATATTAACACTGTATTAACACTAGCACTAAATTTAAGAATATATATGATTAAGAAAGATGATGTCACAACGTGTCACACTTAAATGTCAAACTACTAACTCAAATTTAACACAATATGTATCCAATGTGCAAAATATTTACACTATTGATAGTAAAAAGAAAAACATAAGTACGACACCGTTGTAACTAATTAAGATCCTATACACTCTATGTCCTAGTGTGTCCTAGTGTATGTATATGAGTAGCGTACACTATACACCATATAAAATGGACTGGCAAAACTAAATGTCAACGTACCCTGATCACCTGATGCCCTATATTTGACTATCTTATCGAGAAACCGGAAGTGTATGAAAATACGTTGTACCAACGTATTATTTTTAAATATATTTTTCTTTATTTCTCAGCACTCCACACTCTATCAAAAGTAACTATATTAACTATATTAACTATATTAACACGATGTTAACACAATGTATTAACACGATGTATCCGTATTTGTGACAAGAAACGTAAAGCCCAAACCGGAAACAAAACGAAACGTATGTAGTACGTTTCTATATAAAGTAGTGAATAGTTTCGAAAAATCTCTATCACTAATAATGTTCTAACTAAAATTATGGGGATTTTCTATGTAAATGTTGTGCACAAAATATTAAATGTGCGTTAAATAACTAAACTAATAAGTAACTCTTCTTATATTAGAAGCAAGAGTCTTTAATTAGACAAATCTTGTCGAAAACAAAGCTAATTCTGTAGTAGAAATATTTCCGAAACTATACATTCGCCTCTCGATAAGAACGAATTCTAAAATTAGAATTTTATGATTTGGACAAAGGTGTCAAAATGATAACAATGGGTAGATACGTTGACTCTAGAATAGTGCTCACTAAGATTGAGAAGTTATAGCCAATACTGGCGTAAACAAATCTTTCACTTCTATCAAAAGTAAGTTAAAAAATCTAATAAAAACTAATATCCCCAAATAGAGTCCAGTGTAAAGGGCATATGGTATGGTAAATAAAGAAGTATAGGGTTATACTGTGTGACGGGGTGGATTTACCACCCGACTGTCATGCAGTAAAGAACCCTTCAATCAGTCTAAGTTGTTTGCTCCCTGATAATAATCAGAGAGCAAATATATAGTAGATAAGACTGTTGTAAACCATATATCCCAAACACCAAACCCTACTCGTAGATATTTAAAATATAGAAGTAAAAAATTAATTCACACCAGTAGACCGGTAGACAATAGACGTCTAACCCGGTCGAGTGCATAGGTGAGAATGCTGAGTGTCCACGTGGAAATCTTCGTGTTTCAGCACGTGAAACATGCGATCGACCTACTCGCTCGCCCTGCTCTGTTGGTGGCACGCTTTTTTCTCCGGACCCCTTGTCAATTGAAAAGTGAGCGTTTTCAATAACGGACATTGGTATATTTGCGGTTGCAAATGGGCGAAAAATAGACGGCTGTATTTTATCGCGAGTGACATCTTTTTGAATGCATAATGGATTATCATGATTCTGGACATCGGTATTTGGCTTCAAGGGTATGTCATTACTTTTCAGCTCACTTGATCCCTCTTGTTCGCAAATGCTATCATCACTACGATTACTATGTAGCGAGATATTGTTGATGTGCATAGCCGGGGGCACAACCGTTACTGTTTCGCGTGTCTCGTCTGCCACAATAGGATAATCCCTATGCTCTCGGACAAATACTTGAGTGTTTTGTTGGGGCGGATTTGGACCGTTGTCAATATTTGAAAAGTCAACAATCCGGTTCTTCCCTATGATTTGGAACCAATCCGGAAACTCATCATGGACAATTTTGCCATCCACAAGTAATTTAGCCGGGTACAGAATCTGCACCTTAGATCTGTATTAGTGTGCTTTTGCTGCTTTATATTTAGGCCAAAGTCTTTTGCGGGCATCCTGAATTTCTTTAGGCATGTCGTAATCAATTGATACAAGGTGGTCGTGCGCGATATTTCGGCATATTGTTCCCTTAGAAGGGCGGTAACAGAAGTAATTCAAAGAGTTGTTTTGTGGTTCCAAATAACAGGATGTTGGTGATCGATATAATATTTCTGTTTTATTGCACGCACGTACCCCAAAAGTCAAACGTGTCATACCGAATACACAGGTATCGCATCGTAATACTATTTTTTAACTAACTTAAACAGCAAAATTTGACGAAAACAAAGGCTATACAGAAATCCAAGGCCGTCATTCAAATCTACACAATAATGGCAATACAAAGGAATAATTATTTTGAATATCGAACCATAAATAAAACAGGAGTTTCACTTGGACTGTTTATACATTTATGAAAAATAAAGGCGATTTTATTGATGAATTTTCAACCAATTCAACTGCGTAATTTGCGAACAAAACAAAGGCTATACAGAAATCCAAGACCGGCAAGCAACTCTACACAATAATGGCATTACGAAGGAATAATTAATTTGAATATCGTAACGTAATGAAAGAGAAGTTAAATTTTCAAAAAATGTACATTCTCGATTTCAAGCCGCAAATGGAGAAAACTGTAGAAAAAAGAAAATCAACACGGCTATCGAGCGTATTTTCGCCGCTAAAACCCAAGTTATAGTATGAATTCCATAATTTCTTTCAATAAATTAAAAGCTATACATGCAGATTTAAATAACTTACCTCGATATAGATCGTGAAGTAGTATGTTAATAATTCTGCTTTATGTCAGCATCAAAATCGATCGCGTCAAAAATAGCCACCGCGTAAAATATGTGGACTCTCACATATTAAATAAGAAAAAGGAAAAGAAAATATGCAACAATTATCTGATTAATAGAAAATAGAAAAGCAAATATGCAACCATGCAACCTTTTTCTGCTAAATAATACAACGGGACAGGAAAGGACGGGACGCGACGTAAATTAGTGGAGTGTAACCTTATAAGGTATTAAAATTCATAGTGTGTAACTTTATGAAGTGTTCATTATGTATGTTCAAATCATAAAAAATATGAACAAATAATTAAAAAACTTAGTAAAATCGTGTGTAAAAATTAGTGGAGTGTAACCGTATGAAGTTCGTATAATTAGTGGAATGTAACCTTATGTGGTTCTCATAATGTATTTTCACAAAATACCAAAAAGGAAAAGCAAATATGCAACCATGCAATCATTATTTTATTAAATAATGCAACGGGAAGCAATGCGACACAACGTAAATTCGTGGAGTGTAACCTTATGAGGTCTTAAAATTAGTAGTGTAGAACTTTATCAGGTTATTATTACGTATTTTCACATCATAAAAAAAGAAAAAGAACATATGCAACCATTATCTGTTAAATAACAGGACAAATAATTAAAAACTAAGTGCAATCTTATGTAAAAAATAGTGGAGTGTAACCTTATGAAGTCTTGTAATTAGTGGAATGTCACCTTATGTGGTTTTCAAAATGTTTTTTCACATCATACATGTAACAAAAATGAAAAGCAAATATGCAACCATGTAACTATTATCTGTTAAATAATAAAAGGTGGCGCGACACGCCATAAATTAGTGGAGTGTAACCTTATGAGGTCTTAAAATTAGTAGTGTGTGACTTTATGAAGATTTCATTATGTATTTCAAATCATAAAAAAAGAAAAAGAAAATATGAAACCATTATCTGTTAAATAACAGGAGAAATAATTCAAAACAGTGGAATCATATGTAAAAATTAGTGGAGTGTAACCTTAAGAAATCTGTATAATTAGTAGAATGTAACCTTATGTGGTTCTCATAATGTATTTTCACAAAATACCAAAAAGGAAAAGCAAATATGCAACCATTATTTGTTAAATAATGCAACGGGAAGCGACGGGACACAACGTAAATTAGTGGTGTTTAATCTTATGAGGTCTTACAATTAGTAGTGCATAACTTTATGAGGTTATTATTACATATTTTCGCGTCATAAAAGATGAAAAAGAACATATGCAACCACTATGTTAAATAACAGGACAAATAATTAAAAACTTTGCGAAATCTTGTGTAAAAGTTAGTGGAGTGTAACCTTATGAAGACTGTATAATTAGTGGAATGTAACCTTATGTGGGTTTCATAACGTATTTTCACATCATACCAAAAATTAAAAGCAAATATGCAACCATGTCACTATTATCTGTTAAATAATAAAACGCGACGCGACAAAGTGATTCCTATATAGCCCCCGCTTCGACCCACTTCTTCGAAGCGGGGGTATAATAATACTTACTTTAATGGTATCCTCCATGAATAATGTCCATTTATATCCTTGTTTTATAAGTTAATGTATCACTCCCAAGTCACTTATAAAACAATATATTTCATAATCATTTATTATTGTTCCAAATAAATACGACAGAACTTTTTGTATAAACACACTGCGTTTGTGTTTGAATATAGAAGCACCAGTTTTATTGGCTAATGAGTCACATGACTAACTGTAACACAGCCAGCCTATAAAGTCTTAATTTGTGATCAGAATAAGATATTAGCATATGGATATCATAAATTCATTAGTATGAGTGTTGGATGTCTGTATTAATTAGCTAATCTCAAGTATTCATGATCAATATGGGTTAAAAGTGTAAAAAGTGGAGCGCTGTGGTATAATGGTATAGAGTTGGACCCATGATCGAGAAGTCATGGGTTCGATCCCCGCCATTGCGTCATATGCGTTGTTTCTCTGAGCAAGACACTTTAACTGCATTTGCTTAGTACTGGTTCTACCCAGGAAGACAGTGATCCAAATAAGTTCATAGAGTGTTCGTTACAATCCATGTAAAATAAATATAAGTTTAAACTAAAAATGTATCATGAATATAATTTAGTACTATCTGGGAGTAAGATGTTTTACAATATATACCATTTTTTTAGACAGACATGAACTAATTAAAAACAATTGTAGTACTTATTTGCATATAGCATAGTCAGGGGTTTTATATTATAGTACATTACAGTATTAAAAATCCTGTTATAGTGTAGAATTCTATTAAAAAGAAAATATCAAACTACCACAAAAAAAATCGACCATCATATATGGCCTAAAATGTGCTACAAATTATGTAAAACAATTTATTTTACGCGGATTTTAGAGATGAAATAAAAGCGGTATTTCATACGTGCGAAATATAGTTGTATTTTTTCACTGCTGGAACTCCTTTTTTTTATCAATCATGATCAAAAACAATTTTTTTTTAATTTGTTTAGAAAATAACTGTTTAATATATATCATCTGACCTTAACTAGTCTAACTAAGAAAATGAGCTATAGATTTTAAAACTGTCAAGTATTTCAGAATTGTTGTCATTTAGTGAAAAATGTCAGGTGGTCATTTTTTTCAAAACTACTACAAGTTGGAAATAACTTTTCCTAACTAAAAAAATGAGTCGTAGATTCGCATTCATGAAAATATAAAGTTTTCTCACTTCTCGATGAAATAAAATCTATTTTGTTAGAGTAGAGCACACATTGCATAACGATTTCTAAGTTAAAATTACCTGTCACAAATCTGAGTCAATTTCACATTAAATAAAGGGGTGCGTCCGTGGCCGAGTGGTTAGGGGCCTAGGAATCTTTATGTGAGGAAGCTATCCAGCTGGCTTGCGGAACGTCGGTGGTTCTACCCAGGTGCCCGCCCGTGCACGAAAATTGCCTGGAGGGGCACCTGGGGTCTTCCTCCACCAGTGGAAGCTGGAAAGTCGCCATATGACCTTAGCTGTTGGTGCGACTATAAAATCCAATTCAATCATCATAACATTAAATAAAATGTTAAAATCCATATTGGTGTATACGCGTTACAAAACACATCGATGTCACTGCAAATGTTTCATTCAAAAGAATAATTGTACTAAAAAACGACCAATGCTAAAAAATTGAAAGTTCTTTTCAGAATCAAAAAATGACTGTCACACTGAAGCACGTTCCGAATGAAAATTTGACTAAGTTCTCATTTGCCGAAAATTATTATAATGTCCGAATATTGTCCGCGGAAAAAATTGCGAAGTCCTACAGATATTCCGAAAAAATATGTGTATTTCCAAATTTGGACTTGTTTTCCGAACATTTGATGCGATTTTCGATATATTTCCATGAAAATTCCGATTCTTACATCGGAAATTCTACAGACGGGTAATGCCCATAAACATAGGTTAATTGATTGATTATCCTAGTTTTCCACCATTACGTTTGATAACTAGCTAAACTAACCTTTGCTTTCACTCGGTTTATCGAAACTAACCTACATTTTTGCTCGAAAAGATATAATAATGGCCATAAACATAGGTAAATTGATCGCTTATCCTGTTTTATTACCATTTAAGTCAGATAACTGGGTTTATCAAAACTAACGTATACTTTTGCTCAAAAACAGAATAATTGAATTGAATTGGGGTTTTAAGGCGCACCAACACATGAAAAGGTTATATGGCGCCTAACAGGCATGAACATGCCAGGCTCATCTTCCATGTACATCGAGATAAAATATGGAAAATGGGCCTAGAACCTTCTCACCCTGAACTGCAGAGCTACTGCAAATTCTATCGTAGAAACTCCATCTACGCTGGAGCCACGTTATTGTTTTTCTGCCACTGCTCTTTTGATACGAGCGAGATAGCACCTGAAACAATGCAGGGATCATGATGAAGACCTTTAATGAACATGAACAAAAAATGATAAAATGAACATGAATTTGGGGGGATTCTACCACTCTGCATACCCCTCTAAAGGGATCTGCAGTGGCCCTATTCTTTGCCCCGTGACCAAACGGGTGCCCCCGGAAACCACACAGGGCAAAAAACAGAATAACGACCACAAACATTGCTAGGGATGATTTTGTATCTATAAATACCACATTCAAAGGGAGAGAGGACAATTTTGAAGTTTTTATGAAGAATGAATAACGCACCTCCGTTTAGTAATCCAGTATTATTTTGAGTTTAAACCTGCTTGCATATATCTAAATCTAGGTAAAAACACTTGGGATTTTTGAAGTTTTTCTTTGTTATTTTGCCATTGGTTTAAATATATTATTGGTTCAATATGATCAACATCTATTAAAATGCCGAAACAATTTGCTTTGAACTATTGAAATATTGATAATGATTTGCAAATATGCAAGTCAAGTTGAAAAACTAAAGGGATGCCGTAATTTAAACAAAATAAAGATTTATTTAACATTCAAACACTGTAACACAAAATGCAATCATGTGTGCCTAGCCTTTGAACTTGCCAAGATATTAACTGCTGGGGATTAACAAACAAGACAATTTATAATATAAATTGACAGGGTTATTTATTTTATCTATAAAATTGTAATTTGCATTGCAATATGGATATGATATTACAGATGTATATCTCAACTTGATAACTACTGCTGTGCACAGAGTCGAAGCAAGATACAAGTTAAATTAATTGAGTTGGGGTTTTAAGGCACACCAACATATGAAAAGGTTATATGGCGCCTAACAGGCATGAACATGCCAGGCTCATCTTCCATGTACATCGAGATAAAATATGGAAAATGGGCCTAGAACCTTCTCACCCTGAACTGCATAGTTGTACAAATTCTATCGTAGAAACTCCATTTATGCTGGAGCCATGTTTATTGTTTTTCTGTCACTGCTCTTTTGATGCGAGTAAGATAGCACCTGAAACAATGCAGGGATCATGATGAAGACCTTTAATGAACATGAACAAAAAATGATAAAATGAACATGAATTTGGGGGGATTCTACCCCTCTGCCTACCCCTCCAAAGGGGTCTACAGTGGCCCTCTTCTTTGCCCCGTGACCAAACGGGGCCCAAGTTAAATGAGCTAGTCAAAATAAATACCTGTATATATATATATATAACAAGATATCATCTATTGAACATATAATTAAAATCTATTAAATATACATAAATATAAAACAGATACTTCATAACAATTTTATTTATTTGCTTTTTATGGGATTGGTTGAGATAAAACTTTACACCTGCTTGCATATAATTAAATGAAATTTTCAACTTTCTCTTCTTATTCTACTATAGGTTTAAATATAATATTGGAATGCCGCTAGTTTTTAAAAATTCAAGACTGCCTGGTGTCCCTTTAAATACAATTTTGAGTTTTTCTTTTATATTTGTTTTCTGCAAGAGGTAATAAATAAATTAAAAACAGTGGAAACATATGTAAAAATTAAATAAATTATAAGTGCAATAACAAGCAGATCTAATGCTTTGAAAGTTATTAGCCACAATTACAATCATTGGTAAATTATAAGTTGAGTTCCAGGTTACACTTTTTTTCAAAGGGAAATAATTCAAACAGTATAATTCAGGGAGTTATGGTCCTTTATAAGATGTGTTTTTTTTTTGGATCATGCTGAAGATGTTTTTCATTGTTGTAGACCTTATACCTTGCAAAAAATTAACAGACATTCAGACGAACGAACAGACCGACAAACGGTAAATGTCACAACATAATACGTTCCTACGGGAGTATAGCAATTAGTTACATGCGAACTCGATTTGCTTCGAGCTTTTTAAATAAATATTAACATTGATATCCAATATGGAAGTTATGAAAAAATAATGACACTATAAGTTTTTAAAAAATCCAAGATTTTAAAAATATGTTTGGCAAGTAAAACAAATTATATGATTTTTTTTTATCAAAAATGGAAAATATTCAGTTGACCCTGAACCCCGAACATATGAACATTCTGATGCTACTGCAAATAAAAAGGACTTGAATGTGTCCTAAATATTACTAATGGTTACAAAAATCTCACTCAAATACTTCTTTGATGATAGTAAGCATGATAAATAGTTAACAAACACCCAAACAATTCAAATATCGGCAATATAACTATTGAAATTTTGCTTGTAGAGTTTGTAAAAATACGTTTCCTTAAGCAGGATTTTTTATAAACCAAGGCCCACAGAATTGCCTTTTAATGTTTTATGTTTGTTTTTATAAAAATAATTCAATTATATTTTTTACTCTGCTAAAATATTTGTATGTAAATTAATTGAAAAAAGTGTAGATTGTTGTTCTCAAATTATTTACCATCCCAGGAACATACTGATGGCATAACAGTTATCAAGTCATAACCTGAAACAGTATGAATTAATATAATTCAACTTCAAATACAACTAGATTTTGATCAGAAACCTGATCAAACGGGCTTTCCTGTCTGAATGACGTCATGACGTCACAACTGTCAGAGTTGTTGAAGACGAAGACACCGATTGATTTATATCGAAAATAACTTCGAACATGCAATCAGTGAAAAAAAAGAATATTTTGACGTCACTGACGTCATGACGTCGGGATACCGTATGACGTTCTTGCACAACCGGACCCTAAACTGTACAATCTTGGAAATATTTATTCAAATCCGATAATAAATAGAGAAGATATAGACAAAAAAATAGTTCATTTATGACGTCACTGGCGGCCATCTTTGATGACGACATAACATCATTCCACATTATAGCACAACTGGACTCAGATATCTACAAACTGTGAAAGTTGTATCAAATTCCGATGATAAATGAAGGAGATATAGCGATTAAAGGATTTCTTAAATGATGTCATTGGCGGCCATTTCGGATGACGTCATGACGTAAAAACTGTCAGCGTCGACTGAGACAATGACATTGATGAATTATGCAGTAAAACAACTTCAAAAATGTAATCAGTGAAAAAACGGATTTTCATAACATTATGACGTCACTGACGTCAAGACGTTATTACCTAGAGACAGTTTTTTTACATTCTTGCACATCTAGACCCTGAACTCTACAATCTGTGAAAGTTTCATATAAATCCGACTATAAATGTTTGTGAACTAGCGCTAACAATATTTGTAGCATGACGTCAATGGTGCGGCCATCATGGATGACGTCATGACAGTTATTGACATTCTTGCACAACCCAACCTAATTCCCTATAGGCTGTGAAAGTTGCATCAAAGTCCAATAATAAATGAAGGAGATATAGCGATTACAATATTTCTTAAATGACGTCATTGGCAGCCATTTTGAATGACGTCATGACGTTAAAACTGTCAGCGTCGACTGAAACAATGACACTGATGGATTTTACAGTAAAAAAAGCATGAAAAATGCAATCACTGAAAAAAAGGACTTTTCATAACATTTTGACGTCACTGACGTCTAGACGTTATTACACAGAGATACGTTTTTACGTTCTTGCACAACTAGACCCTTAACCCTACAATCTGTGAAAGTTTCATTCAAATCGGACTATAAATGTTTGAGATCTAGCGATAACAAAATTTGACTGATGACGTCACTGGCGGCCATCTTGAATGACGTCATGACCCCAAAAGCTTCGGGACACTATTCCAGACTGAGCTCTACCATTGTGTAAAATGTTAAGGTCCTGCGACCAGTATTACTATGAAAAGTGGCTGACAGAAGAAGAAAAAGAAGAAAAGAATAATAATAATAAGAAGAAGAAACAGAACGAAAACAAAAGGTCTTTCCACTGAAAAGCCCTAATTACAATAAAGTCAATAGCTTCAAAAATGTCATTTGTTTGAACTTGAATTTGCAAAGAAAGACAAATACTATACATATGCAGATAAGAAAAGCTGTGTTGTTCTGCCTCTGCCCAAATTAATTTAGAAACATTATCTTCATATTAAACAAATAAGTAACTTAAACTATGACCAAAATCAGCAATTTGTTTTGTTCATACACAATATAAAACTAGAACCATTATTATTTGTTGTACTATAAGCCTGTGCTTGTATTGTCAATTAAATAGTATATATATGATGATGTTCCAGGTGTGCTACCTGGCAGTGATATTTCGATACTGTCCGAAAATGACTACACTACACTTTTAAGTCCGGTTGGCATTTAGATTTAGTGTTTCATCCACATGGTGAATTCCGCTTGTACCCGAGATATGCCTTGCTGTATCATAGCAACCTCTACTGCCAGCTGCAAATAAGAAGAAGTAATTAGAATCACATCTACTATAAGAATTGCTATAAAAAATGGTTAGGGGCCTTTTCACATTATGCTAGATTGGTTCATCCATGACACTTACACTATAATTATAGATTGGTTCATCCACGACAGTTACACTATTTAACAAGACTGGTTCTAACATGTCAGTGACTATTCTACTGGACTGTTTCATCCATTTCTTAACATTATTTTACTAGACTGGTTTATACATGTCAGTGACTATTCTACTGGACTGGTTCATCCATGACAGTGACTGTTCTACTAGACTGGTTTATACATGTCAGTGACTATTCTATTGGACTGGTTCATCCATGTCAGTAACATTATTCTACTAGACCGGTTTATACATGTCAGTAACTATTCTACTGGACTGGTACATCCATGTCAGTGACTGTTCTACTAAACTGGTTTATACATGTCAGTGACTATTCTACTGGACTGGTTTATACATGTCAGTAAGTATTCTACTGGACTGGTTCATCCATGTCAGTGACTGTTCTACTAGACTGGTTTATACATGTCAGTGACTATTCTACTGCACTGGTTCATCCATGTCAGTGACTGTTCTACTGGACAGGTTCATCCATGTCAGTTAAATTATTCTACTGGACTGGTTCATCCATGTCAGTTAAATTATTCTGCTGGGCTGGTTCATCCGTGTCAGTGACTGTTCTACTAGACTGGTTAATACATGGCAGTGCTTATTCTACTGGACCGGTTCATACATGTCAGTGACTGTTCTACTAGACTGGTTTATACATGTCAGTAACTATTCTATTGGACCGGTTCATCCATGTCAGTAACATTATTCTACTAGACCAGTTTATACATGTCAGTGACTATTCTACTGGACTGGTTCATCCATGTCAGTGACTGTTCTACTAGACTGGTTCATCCATGTCAGTGACCGTTCTACTAGACTGGTTCTACTGGACAGTGACTATTCTACTGGACTCAACATGTCAGTGACTGTTCTACTAGACTGGTTCATCCATGTCAGTGACTGTTCTACTAGACTGGTTTGTACATGTCAGTGACTATTCTACTGGACTGGTTCATCCATGTCAGTTAAATTTTTCTGCTGGGCTGGTTCATCCATGTCAGTTAATTTATTCTACTGGACTGGTTCATCCATGTCAGTGACTGTTCTACTAGACTGGTTTATACATGTCAGTGATTATTTTACTGGACTGGTTCATCCATGTCAGTAACATTATTCTACTAGACTGGTTTATACATGTCAGTGACTATTCTACTGGACTGGTTCATCCATGTCAGTTAAAAAATTCTGCTGGGCTGGTTCATCCATGTCAGTTAATTTATTCTACTGGACTGGTTCATCCATGTCAGTGACTGTTCTACTAGACTGGTTTATAAATGTCAGTGACTATTTTATTATACTGGTTCATCAAACTATTTTACTAGAGTTGTTTATCATTGCCAAATACACCATTTCATTAGAATAGACCTTGATCAAAACACATAATCTATGGTGGTAGATTAAACCAAAATTAATCTAATAGAATACAGGCAGCAATGCATTTACACCACACAATTTTATCCCAACACTGGCAACCTATTTCTCAATAACCAGTGACTTAATACAAAAATGTTGCTTTTTAATCCTTTTTTTGTCCAATATCTTTATTATCCATTCAATGGTTGAGTTATGGCTCAGACATAAAACCGGGATATATGTACATATATGTAAGTACAGATGGGATGGACAAGCCTAATGGTATATATGTATGTCATCTCCTCTAACTTGTTTAAATGGTGCATAAATAGTACTTAGAAAGCAATAACTTGAAAACAATAGTTGGTTTAAAGGGACACATGGCAATCTTGAGTTTTATTCAAACGTTTAAATTTGCTCCTCAATTTACTTATCCTGCGTCATTTTGACTTTAAAACTGCTTGCATATAATTAAATAAAAACATGAAATTTCGACTTTCTTTCCCTATTTTACCAATTTTTTAAATATATTACTGGTGCAATATTATAAAAAGTTAGTAATATGCAAAAATAATTTGCTTTGAACTATTCTAACAATTACTATTAATGATTGAACAAATGCAAATTAAGAGGAAAACTAACGGGACGCCGTGAGTTTTTAAAAAATCAAGATTGCCGTGTGTCCCTTTAACACAACCTCATAACTTGCAAACTGTTTGCCTATAAATAAGGCTGGGTCATAAAATGACAACCATATCATATCACCTTTAGTAAAATTTAAAAAAAAAAAAAAGAAGGCTGAGATTTTATACATATACTAACCTCAGGTTACAGCACTGAAAGTTGGTAAGACAGTCCTACCGGGCTTGGAATATTTTTTTCCACGAAGACCTTGAGAACATGAATCAGCAAATAGAAAAGATGGTTATTAAAAAAATATATTTATATATATAAAAAAAGTTTTATTGGACTGGCTACTATCAGGTGCCTAGTCACGAGCGCAAACCGATACTTACCTCCTTATATACTGGACATGCCTGGGCTCCCCCGGGCAGCCCATATTGATGCCGGGCTTAGTGCGGATGTCCGATCGACATATTCACTCTGATAGTAAGACCCCGCCCTCAGACCCTGACTTCCAAGTAATTGGATTACAGGAGCACGCCATCAACTCCCAGCCAAATACATATATTTATTTTGTTTACTTAAGAAATAATAAATAGGTACCTGTGTTTTATCGGTGAATAAAATACAGTTAAGAGTTCGGATGCGTAGTAATTAAATAACGAGTGCGTTAGCACGAGTGACTTAATTACTCGCATCCGAACGACTAACTGTATTTTATTCACCGATAAAATACAGGTACGTTTTTATTATTTCGATTCTAACACAACAATAACCCCATTGTTTACACTTTTATTGGGGTACTATAAATTATCTCGGAGGTCAAGGTAATCAGGCTGCTATGTTTAAAGGCTGTTTCACTGGGCGCCCCCGTATGCACTCTGAGTCAAGTGACAAACAATTAAGTCATTACTTACGTCATATAGTTTGCGTTATATGACGTCAAACGTTCTCAGCTTGTTCAAGATGCTTAATAATGTTATATGTACTGATGCATATGATGGGTTTATATCGGGGATGTGCACTGTTTGGGAGCATGGCAAGTATTTTGTAAAATTTCATTAAAATTACTGTTGAGTTTGTCTTCGTGACATATATTTACCAAGTGGCGTCATGTAACGTGGCGCTTCCAACGGATGAAATATACGCAGGAAATTAATGGAAGAGCTGTATTTTATCATAGAATAATATGCAGCTGTCTCTCTTCTTTGTGTATATGAAAGACTGCGGAGGTAGTGTTAGAATTAATATTAATATACAGTTTGCTATTCAATCAATAATTAAATAATGTTTAGACAGCAACATTTGTTTTCTCTCCAGGCAGACCAGAAATGTTACATGGCAAACTTTTAACCAAATGAAACAATTAAGAACATTTCTAAATATCATCGTTTCAATGCCTTCATTCATTGAAATTCATCTACTTGTGATGTTGCAAACTTCATCATTCTCATAATGTGCACTGTCATCAGATATGCAAAGATGTCGACAGCTCCAGACAAAAATTATAAGTATAACATTCTAATGGGCAATAACTCTAATTTGAATGAAGAGTTATGGTTCTTACACTTCCCATTCATTGCCCTCTATTATTGCGTGAAGTTTCATTCCAGTCCCATTAGTAGTTCCAAATTATGCTATGGGCAATAAAAGAGAGACAGAGGGACTGGTGAAAGGACTGGCGGACAAAGTGTTGAAAATATGATCCACCGAATTTTCTAGGGATTTTGAACATGATGCATGTGTGATCTGTAATCAAAATAGGTTTTGGTTTAAAATAATTTCTAGTTACATGAGTATCAACTTACATGTCATCTCAAAAATCCATATGTAAAACACTGCCATTTCATTGAAGGCTGGAAAAGATGCTGATGCCCGAGTCTGGGCACCGACACTGCAACACACCGGTCCGTATAAACAAACTGTCCGCAGTGGTATACTGAAAATATCAGTTAAAAAGCAATAACTTCCAGCAAACTGATTTGTAATAGTTGTTTATAGTATTTTTGTAAAAACACACGTATACATTTCATGCATTTGGTTTGAAATATTAAAACTCAACAGCATGTTATTTCTGAATATAAACCTTCATGGGTTAATTTTATATCATTTGTTAAAACTCTATCATAAACAAGAGCACCGCTTTCGTTGTTGTAAACCTAGAACTTTGATAATTATTAGCCACAATCAATTGTAAAAGGCAAGGTTAAGTTTCGGATTAAACTTTTTTCCAAAGGGGAATAATTCAAACAAGAGGGCCAAGATGGCCCTATATCGATCACCTGAGTACTCGCCCATTATCAAACTTCTCCAAATCTCATGGTCATATACAATCTGTGCAAGATCGTTCAAGAAATGTGGCCTCTGTTGTGTTAAAAACATTGATATAAAGACACTGACACAGTTTGGTAAAGATCAAATGCAAAATGAAAGTGGTAGAGTGTAACCCTGGGGCGTGGCCAAATGTGACCCCAGGGCTATGTGTAATATATGAGAGCTGTGTGCCTTGTGGTTTCAGAGGAGATTTTTTTCCTATACCAGTCTATGTAAAATATGTGCCCCTAGGGTCACCATTTGAACAAACTTGGTGGAGGACCATAAGCTTATAGCAAATGCAAAATATTAAACCTCTGGCTCTTGCAGTTTAAGAGATTTTTTTAAGTTTTTCCCTATACAAGTCTATGTAAAACTTTGACCCCCAGGGCGGGCCAAATGTGACCCAGGGTCACCATTTAAACAAACTTGGTAAAGGGCCATAATCTTATAGTAAATGCAAAATATTAAACTCTGGCTCTTGTAGTTTTAGAGAAGAAGAATTTTGATTTTTTTCCTATATAAGTCTATGTAAAACTGTGATCCCGGGGCTGGACCAAATTTGACACCAGTGTCACCATTTGAACAAACTTGGTAGAGGACCATTAGCTTATAGCAAATGCAAAATATTAAACACCTGGCTCAAGCAGTTTCAGAGAAGAAGATTTGTTAAGTTTTCCCTATACACATGTGACCCCTGGAGCGGGGCCAAATGTGACCCCAGGGTCACCATTTGAACAAACTTGGTAAAGGACCATAATCTTATAGTAATGCAAAATATTAAACCTCTGGCTCATTCAGTTTCAGAGAAGAAGATTTACTTTTTTCTTATATAAGTTTATGTAAACCTGTGGCCCCGGAGTGGGGCCAAATTTGACCCTAGGGTCACCATTTGAACAAACTTAGTAGAGGACCATAAGCTGATGCTACATGTAATACATGAGAGCTCTGTGCCTTGTGGTTTTAGAGAAGAAGACTTTTTAAGGATGTTGCGATGACCTAATTTTAACAAATCTAATAAGCATTCATACATGTGAAGTTTGGTCAAAATTGGCCCTCGCCTTGACCTCAGGTGATCTAAAAATCTACCACTCAGCTATTTCACCTGTTCTCTCATGTTAAATCGCTCAACGCCTATATATAGGGTACCACTGAATTATGTTGTGCGCTGCTTTTTATTTTATAGAATTCCACATTATTTTTTTTTCATTCATTTTATTCTTTTCATTATTTATCAGTTTTTCATTCTTCATCTTTATTCAGATCTGTTTTCTTTATATCAACATAAATAACTGTTAACAATGGTTTATGCCAATTAATTAAATCATTATTTATGATACATCAATTGCTTCTATGTGTATCGATTTGGCTGATTTAATCATCGAGATGGCCGCAGCCCATCAAGGTGTTTAAATCAACCAATGAGATGAGACCATACTCTATTTGTTTTGTAGCATGTTCATTTCACCAGTCTGCCATACTCTAACTTCTGATAACTGGTAGTTAGAGTACACAAGTCATTCTGACGAGTTTTATTTTCAATTAAATGATTTACAACTGTGCACATACAAAAGAATATGTCAGCGACTCTGCTACAAGTCTATTTATTTTGTTAATTAACAAACTAGTAAGCAAAATCTCCTCTCTAATCTACCTTTCGACATTTACAGATCAATATAAAAAAAAAAATTGCGACTCCCCATAAATTTACCGCGAAGATATTCGCTTGTTGCGGGCATATTGGACACTTACGTGTGGTCAAATACGTCCACGGACAAATTGGCATGTTGCGGACACCTCTGTTAGCTTTAAATATAGTATTGTTGTAATATAATCAACAATTAGAAGGCAAATACAATTTGATTTAAACAATTCAAATATTAATTAACAATGATTTGCAAAAATGCAAGTAATGTAGAAGAACTATTGGGATGCTTTTAGTCTTTAAAAAATCAAGATTACCTTGTGCCTCTTTAGCATATGAACACTTAAATAAAATATATTACTGGAGCCTCAAATCAATACTATGAAAATTAAATTAAAATTCACCAAAACTAATAAACGTTTGAATGTGGTTTAAATGATACTTGACTGGCTTTTATCATGCCCAAATTTAAGTCTAACCAGATGTAATCAATTTATAAATTGCTGGCAGTCAAAACAGAGCAGGAGAAGTCATTAACTAAGTATTACATGACCCACTTTTTTAGAGAACCATAAAATCTTTAATCCAATATATCCACAAAGGAAGTGGGACACTCACTATATGGCTGTTTATTGGGGGTCATTAAATAATTAACACCCCAGCAATCACATAATTGACACCTTACATATATCAAACAGGATGTATCACAGTATAGGATCCTGTCTGATCAAACTGTGTAACAAACAAACAAACAAACAGAGAGTATTTCTTATAGGTCTATTAATTACACTAAAACAAGTAAAATGCATAATTATTAACGTTATGTCTCTAATCCCATTTTTCAATATTTTCAGGTATATGTATGAACTGAGTGAATAAAATAACTAATTTGCATTTGAAAATTTCAAGATAAAATTTATAATCATTATTTAAATTCAGAAATTTACTGTTTTTTGAACATATCAAAATTATGTAATCTTTAATACTGGTACTTTCCTCATACTTATATTAAACTTAATCAAGCATTACAATTAGCACATCCATTCATTTTATTATTCCAGTATTGTTCTGAAGTTAAAATCATCTTGTAATTAAATAAAATGTAATAAAATATAGTGTTTTCAAATTTTCTTTAGTTGTAATTTTACTATTGCATGTGTTTAATATAATCAACAATTCTGTGAATTTATATTCCCCATCAAAGTATGTTAAAGAGACATGGAAATCTTGAAGTATTTATCAATTATAATTAGCATCTCAATTTATTAATCAAGTATCGTTTTTAACTTTAAACCTGCTTCATATATAAATTAAATAAAAATATAAAAAAATTGGAGTTTGAAAATCTCACAGGTTTTAACATAATCAACATTTAGTAATTTTTATAAATTTGCAAACAGAATTTGTTTTCCATTGTTCAAATAATTATTTGAAATATGGATGTAGAAAAATTGAATTGGGATTTTATAGTCGCACCAACAGCTAAGGTCATATGTCGACTTTCCAGCTTCCATTGGTGGAGGAAGACCCCAGATGCCCCTCCAACCAGGCGGTTGGTTACCTGGGTAGAACCACCGACGTTCCGCAAGCCATGAGAGCTGGCAGGGCTGTCACTCTGTTTTGGGGGACTGCGACCCACACCCTTGGGTGGGGGAATTTTAGCGCGATTTTACAGGAAAGGGGGAATTATTTTGAGGCCATAATTTTGATAATCATCATTGTTTTAAATAGCCTACATGTTTTACTTATATTAAATACAAAAAAAAAAAAAAAAATCATCACTGCTGTTAGATTTGGAAAAAAATAAGGTACGACAATAAATTCGCCGTACATGGAAGAAACGGGACACAGCCTACAAATTTCATACTCAATATTTTACGTACCAGAAGTTGTTTTTTTATTGTTTTTTTCGAGTGGGAAGTTTGGTCAAAATTAGCCAAGCGGTTTCTGAGGAGAAGTTGTTTGAAGAAAAGTTAACAACGACGGACGAAGAGTGATCCCAATATAGCCTTCGGCTCAGGTGATCTAATAAAAAGGTCAATGATGCTTAAATGAAAGTTTGTAAACATTTTAGTAACTAACAAGAAATGTCACAGTAAGTGACAAATGCCCCCGAAGTGACCTGTAAGTGTGACCTTGACCTTGGAGCAATATGAAACCAACAGATATATTTAAAAATATTTAAAAAAAAAAAAAAAAAAATAAATAAAATAAAATTAAATTTAAAAAATATTTAAAAAAAAAAGTTATTTGAAAATTTTGAACTTTGATCTCTAAGTGTGACCTCGACCTTGGAGCCAAGGACCTGGATTTTTTGCGCGACACGTCGTCTTGTTGTGGTGAGCAATTGTGCGAGGTTATTTGAAAATCCATCCATTATTGTCAGAGTTATGAAGCGGACACGAGTGTACAAACGGATTTTGACCTTTGATCTCTAAGTGTGACCTTGACCTTGGAGCCAAGGACCTGGATTTTGTGCGCGACACGTCTTGTTGTGGTGAGCAATTGTGCGAAGTTATTTGAAAATCCATCCATTATTGTCAGAGTTATGAAGCGGACACGAGTACAGACGAACGGATTTTGACCTTTGATGTCTAAGTGTGACCTTGATCTTGGAGCCACGGACCTGGATTTTGTTCTCGACACATCGTCTTTTTTTGGTGAGCAATTGTGCGAAGTTATTTGAAAATCCATCCATTATTGTTAGAGTTATGAAGCGGACACGAGTGTACAGATGAACGGATTTTGACCTTTGATCTCTAAGTGTGACCTTGACCTTTGAGCCACGGACCTGGATTTTGTTCTCGACACATCGTCTTGTTGTGGTGAGCAATTGTGCGAAGTTATTTGAAAATCCATCCATTATTGTCAGAGTTATGAAGCGGACACGAGTGTACAGACGAACGGACAGACAGTGCGATTACTATATATGCCACCCTTAAAAACATAAAAACAATCGAGTTTGCTGTTTGCTGAGATGACAAGTGCATAAAATTGTTTAAAAATCTTGATTTTTTTAAAAACTCACGGTGTCACGTTAGTTTTTCTCTTAACTTGCATTTGTTCAATCATTAATATTAATTCAATAATTGTTAGAATTATAAAGTTCAAAGCAAATTGATTTTACATTTTACTAACTCTTTATAATATTGCACCAATAATATATTTGAAAATTCAGTAAAATAGTGAAGAAAATTGAAATCACAGTTGTTTTTTTAATTATATGCAAGCAGTTTTAAAGTCAAAATGACGCAGGATAACTAAATCGAGGAGCACATTTTAATATTTGAATAAAACTCAAGATTGCCATGTGTCCCTTTAAATATCAGATAAAAAAACTCAGGAGTATCCATGGGAAATTTGAGTAAAATTGGCCAAGTGGTTTCTGAGAAAGAGCTGCTTAGGGACACCAATGCCCAAGCCGCTAGACGCAATTTGCCTATTAAGTTTCATGAGAGTGGGTGTTATTGTTTCGGAGTTATCGTCAAGAATGCATATTTCCATATAAGGTCATGGCGACCTGGACCTTTGACCCCCCAAAAAATTAGGGTTCCTCCTCTTACTAAGGGCAATGTACAGTTCATGATTGTGAGTGTTATAGTTTCAGAGTTACTGTCCGGAATGAGCAATTGTTTACGAACAGGCAGACATATAAAAAGTAGACAATAATCAAATCAGTAATATTTTATGTTTTAGTAAGACAAAGGTTGGACCTAAACCCCATTATTTTTACAAGACTCTGTTAGTAAAATATCAGTAAAGACAAGATTGCTCGACAGACATAATGAGCATCATGCAATGCATAAGAACCAGCTAATGCATTATATACTTGCTCATTAGTCCATAATCTGAACCACACCGTAATTGAATGTTGTTTAACGGCTCATCAACACAGTATAGTTATTTAGAGCCGCCCCAGACAGAGGAATCCGGGAACCTGCCCTACTCTTATTATCGAATAGATTCCTATGGTTCTTTAACATGCTCGAAGGATAGATCGGTTTACGTCCCCATCCGACGGACGAGGCTAAGGGAAAGTGTCTTGCCCAAGAACACACCGACGGAACTCAGTGGCACCACGGAGTATGGTGAACCCAGGGCCTCCGGTTACCACACCGTAAGTAAAACAAGTTGAATTTGAGGTCAAAATGTTCTAGTTCTGAAACCAAATAGAAAGGAGTGCTAGTTATTTGTGAGCATCTACTTACCAGTACATGTCATCTTCAAAAATCCATATGTATATCATGGCCATTCATCACAGCCTGGAAAAGATGTTAATGCTCGAGTCTGGGCACCGACACTGTGACAATTTGTATTAGCAAACTGCGCGCATGGGTATACTGAAAATAGCATTAAAAAAAATGCAATTTAAAGCCAAACTACTTTGTCATAGTCGTTAATAGTATTGTTGTAAAACACAAATATACTTTATGTTATTTCTTGATGCAAGCCATTGTGGGTTAAAATTCAATTATTAAATTGTTATTATTAAACAAGAGGTCAATGATTTTCAAGCTATACTGATAGGTTTTGATAGCTATATCAGCATTTCTGTGAAGTTTTATAAAAATCTGTCAAGTAGTTTCAAAGTAGTAACAAAGATGGCCACTAGCGGCCATGTTTAATGTCGGTCGAATCAAAATAATCTTCGACAAGGATCAACATCATGTCAAGCTGATCAGTTTAGAAAAAGTCCCATATCAATATTATTTACAGTTTTCAAAAAGTAGTCTCTATAAACTTGTTTTTAAAAATCTATTTTTAGACGTGGCGGCCCTCTTGAATTTCCGGCCAACCTGAAATTTTGGTAAGATCAACTAGACATCAAGAGCAACATTCCTGTGAATTTTCAGAGGAGTATTCGCTACAAATATTTGATATATAAACTCTATGCAGAACAGTTCCATATCAATATTATTTAAAGTTTTTAAGAAAAAGACGCTACAAAAAAATTTGACAGACGGACGACTCGGACGCCGCACCATAAGCTCTGCTGATCTCTGATCAGTACAGCTATTAACATATAAAGATGCAGTTTTATTCAATATATTTATTATAGTCTGTCTATTTGTAGATCAGTTAAAAATTACTGGTTCTGCTTAGTTTTTAGTCTGTTTTGAAAATTACCTCTCACAATGGACCATGTCACACGATACATACAGCAATGAAAAGTGTTATTCTTTGAATGCCCGTCAGCCTGCAACCAAATTACGTTCTTGCAAAGTGTTTTACAGTTTTGCATTCTTATTTGAACCCTTAAGCATCGCTTTAAATCTTGTCCTTGCTGCTATAGTTTAATATGACCAAAAGTGCAAGTGACTGTCGGAAAAATGTGCTATCAATAATGTAAATATAGATCCCTAACGCTCATAAACATTGACTGCACATGTATGTGTGATTTTAGGGGTCAGCTACTACTAGCCAACCTATACCTGGGTGTAATTTTTGGTTTTCAGACACTTCCCGCGATTGGAAATAATGTCCATTAAAATGGTACGAACAATTAGCGGGTCTCTCTTTTTTTAATTGTTCTCATCGCTTGCAGTCCACGCCAAAAAACATCGGCAAATTTACTATTGTTTTGCATAACAAATTGGCGATAAATGCTCAGTGAACCCGTACCAATATTACAGGGAAAAAATGAGAAACAGAACCAAAGATAGAAACTGTAAATAAATGGTGACGCGGTTTCATACAATCAATAAAGCGGTCTCGTGAAAACAGAACCAAAGAGAGAAAACTGTAAATAACTGGTGACGCGGTTTCATACAATCAGTAAAGCTGTCTCCTGAAAAGTATGCTGTGCACCACAAAAACTCTGATTGGCAAAAATAAGCTACCAAGATACGCATCGTTTCAAAAGAAATAGCGTACCTGGAAAATTACGTCCGTATATGGTATGGAGTGAATTAAAATAAAATGAAGACTCTGAAATATCACGTAATTTACATGGATGCGCAGTCTATCTGGAGCACTGCAGAGCTAGAATCCCCTTTATAAAGTAGGTAGAGTATGTGGCACAACTCCATATGCAGGTTTCTGAAGACATCACGCAATGCCTGAATAAACAACTAATTTAAGCCTTATATACCACACATGCATACATAAAACTCACCAAAGAAAAGAATATCATGCCGATCTAGTCATGTTCCCTCTGACATGTTTAATGTTTTTCTCTCGAAATAGCTTGCTGTCATCTGTAATCTGGTTCCATATTTCCAAGTTTATAAATTTTCTTTGGTGAGTTTATGGTGTGGTATAATTCAGGGTTCAGTCAATTAAAATCCAGTTATTGTTATTTAAGCAGGTATTGGGTGATGTCTTCAGAGTTTATATGCAGTGCTCCAGATAAGCTTTCAGCACAATGTATGCATGTGTTGTTTTTTTTTATGTATTTACATTTATAAATTACAAACTTATGCGTATTTTTGTAAACAAGTTTTATAAACAAGTTTTGTAAAAGGTATACTCTGTAAAAAAAGTTTTCGACCATGGCAGTGTTCGAACCCTTACAATGATCTCTGAACCTTGACATTCGACCATAACCCTTATTATCTCAGTTGATAATTCACAATAGACCAACAATCAACAATAATTATCGTTTACAATGGAAGTTTGCGAAAAAATAATAATCTTTTTATTGGTTACTCGAATGCGTGTTCGCGATATTTTTTTAAAATCAAATCTTGTTTGGAATTTAATGTTTCTGGTACCAAATTAACCGGGTAGGGTAGACCTTGGTTACTAAAAAAAGATACTTAAATTCTGTCCACTAGTTTTATTTTTATATGACTCTATATACCCTGGTCCAAAACCTTTTTCACCGAGTATATATTCATTAGTCATTACCATAAAAAACATTGCATATTTCATCTCCCCCTTTAAAAAAAAAAAGACAGAAGCAATTTTGAATGAATATATATTTAAGGGCATTATTGATTAATTTGTGTCAAATAGCTGACAAAAAAAGGCAATTTCTATTTTCTTGCAAGCATCTAACAAAACGTAAGTAAAATTCTGCACTTGACTGTCATTCAGTACCTCAAACTTCAATAATCATCCACTGAGTATGGTTGGGCGCACTCTACTTTTCTAAGCTATTAAGTTGTGTGTACGTGGGTATTCGGTTCTCCATATTTATCGGCGATTATATCATAGGTTATTAGATATGTATGGCTAAATATTACTTGGAACGAGTTGTTTTGGCAAAGGACGACGAGTCCTGCGCCAAAACAACGAGTTCCAAGTAATATTTAGCCATACAAATTCAATAACCTTTTTATTGCATACTTTCATATTGTTTTCGATCAATGTTAATTGTATGACTATTACTTTTCGTTGTATTTGTGTTATTTTTATAGCTTTTGATGGAATTCCCATCTTGTCATTCAGTTTCATTTTGTGTGGATGATTAGTTTGCGCGAAAACGACGTCGGATGACGTCATTAAAAACATCAAGCGATTTTCTAAAGTTTGTTTACCATTTGATAACGTTAAAAACAGTGGGTGAGTGACCATTTCAATTATTTTATCAATTTCTGTCATAAAAGGTTGAAAAAAAACACGTATTTTTTTGTTGACACTATACCAAGGATTCCGTTATTTTTATTTGAAAGTAGTTCCTTATTTCTATTTCGCGGCTCTTAGCAAGCACGAGCAAAAGTTCCGGTGCAATATCAATGTGTGCAATATCGTAGAATATTGCACACTTAGCTCAATGCAAACTAAACGGGACAATATGAAACTAAGTACCGGTATACAATAAATAAATATATGCGTCTTATCTGGAGCACTGTATGAGCAACCACTCTTCCCGGGAATGTTTACGGACATGAATCAAGCTGACACACAGAAGCAACGAGTATTGGCTGCACATTGTTCTGCTTGCACACAGGACCGACACATCCCCTCCGAAGGCTGGCATACTTTCACACCGAAGGCTGGCACACTTTCAGAGTACCTTGCTCAAGTAAGATACTACCACACACACTGACATGATACAAAGACCCTGTTAGAGATTGCTTATCTGGAAGGAAAGCATCAAAGGTTTCGGGGGCATATAGTAATCGTACCGTCCGTCCGTCATTCCGCAGTTCGTGTCCGGACTGTAACTTCAGAACCCCCTGCATGGATTTTTAATTAACTTGGCACAAGTGATCACCATAACAAGACGATGTGTCGCGCGCAAAACCCAGATCCGTACATCAAAGGTCAAGGTCACACTTTAAGTTCATAGGTCAAAAACAGGTACGCAATTTCGTGTCCGGACCGTAACGTCACAACCCCTGCAGGAATTTTTAATTAACTTGGCACAAGTGACCACCATAACAAGACGAACTCTCGTGCGCAAAACCCAGGTCCGTACCTCAAGGTCAAGGTCACACTTGAACTTCATAGGTCAAAAACAGGTACGCAATTTCGTGTCCGGACCGTAACGTCACAACCCCTGCAGGGATTTTTAAATAACTTGGTACAAGTGATCACCATTAAAACAAGACAATGTGTCGCGCGCAAAACCCAGGTCGGTACCTCAAAGGTCAAGGTCACACATGAAGTTATTAGGTCAAAAACAGGTACGCAATTTCGTATCCGGACGATTAAGTGGAAATCCAAGCATCACAACATTTGATTTTGAAATGCCCACTTCACTTTGTTACGGGACATTAAAAGGTTGCACATTTCAAATTAAATCAATTTTGTGCATAGGTGCATGTACAGCAGTAATTGAGTTTAGGGTTATATTACTACAGGCACACATTTTATACCCGTTCCAGTTCTTAGAAAAGGGTTTAAAAAATCACGGAGCCAGTGTGCTTGCCAACTAATTTTTGTGTCCTCGATAGATCAGATTTTCTTGCATACCGGACAAGGATATACGTCATTTTACAGAGGCTAGATATTTCCATCTCACCCTAGGGTCGAGATAAAATTCATGCGTGCCAACATCTGGTATACCGAAAAACATGCGATAGTAGCTGGCGGCGTCAATGCACAACATGTCTCTGATTTGCAAGAAAAAGAATCTATCATGTGTATTCAGTTCAAATAGGGAATTCCAACCCTCGGTATAAGTGTTTTAAGCCTCGGTTCCGATAAAAACACGTATACCGAGGGTTGGGATTCCCTATCTTCATCGGATACCCATGAAAGATTCTTATAATAAAGCACTACTAGCAGGGTTGTCTCTAATAGCCCGTAACCGGCTATATTCGCCGTCTGTTTTGAATGTGGAGCTGGCGGTAAACAATTTTTATTTTTATTTTTTTTAATCAGTATAAAATATTTTGAAATTATTTCATCATCTGAAAGAATCATGAAATAACTAAAAATCCTGACCTTAATTAGCACCAAAAACATGAGATTGCATGAGACCTCATGCTTATTTGCGGGGAAGAATGCACGTCTATAAACGTCTAGACACTTTTTTATATACGCGGTCTAGGTTGCATCTATAAAAGTCTGTATGTAAAAAAAGCACACAAAGACGTCAACTGTTTCACAACACAGTTAATTTTACATAGCTCTGCATGTGTAGCAGGACCCCTCTGGACCTGACTGTAGAACTTGATGAATTTTCTTAAACATGTTAAAAATATTTTCATTGTGAAACTTGATGTCTGTTGCACGAAAAATAATGAATGAGACAGATTTGTTCACCACAAGTTATATTTGGGGGATTATACGCCACGGGATATCTTTTAGAAAGTTTCACACACTGGCAGTGATTCCAATGAATAAATAAAAATTCAGAGACAAATTTCAATCGGATGACATGATCAGGGTATTATGTCAGAACAGACTTTAGTACAGTACATGGGGCGGATCCAGGATTTCAGGTTAGGGGGGGCGTAAGTTTTTAGTCAATTTTCGGGTCCGTCACTAGCCTCATAAAACGGTTGCGGTAATGCATTGATAGGGTAAACAATTCCGTTTTCAAATGAAAGGATTTAACAATGTGTTAATTAAACCACTCATTAGCCATTATGCGTTGAGCGAGCGATAATTTTTTTTATACTTAGTGCGTGCATTGAAATTGTTTGATATTTTATCTACAGTAACATGGACATACATGTATGAATAAAAAAAAGTCCGTTTTCAAATAAAAGAATTTAACAATGTGTTAATTAAACCACTCATTAGCCATTATGCGTCGAGTGAGCGAAGCGAGCAAAAAAAATAATTTATACTGTGGGCGTGCAACGAAATTGTTTGATATTTTATTTGCAGTAACATGGGCATACATGTATGAATAAAAAAGTCTGTTTTCAAATAAAAGGATTTAACAATGTGTTAATTAAACCACTCATTAGCCATTATGCGTCGAGCGAGCGAAGCGAGCGAGAACATTTTTTATACTGCGGGCGTGCATCGAAATTGTTTGATATTTTATCTACAGTAACATGGACATACATGTATGAATTAAAAAGTCTGTTTTCAATTAAAAGGATTTAACAATGTGTTAATTAAACCACTCATTAGCCATTATGCGCCGAGCGAGAATTGCTTTTATACTGAGGGCGTGCATCGAAATTGTTTGATATTTTATCTACAGTAACATGGACATACATGTATGAATAAAAAAGTCCGTTTTCAAATAAAAGGATTTAACAATGTGTTAATTGAACCACTCGTTAGATGCGCCGAGCGAGCGAGAAAAAAATGTATACTGAGGGCGTGCAACGAAATTGTTTGATATTTTATCTACAGTAACATGGACATACATGTATGATCCGGAATTTTTAGCGCGCCCCCCTGGATCCGCTAGTGCATGTACTGGTATGGTAAATGGCAAGATCGATGAATAACAAATCCTTTACCAAACGTTCCGAACGATAGCATGATACAAATATAGTGACAGTGTGATAAACGACAATATTATGTTATTTTTCCTTTTTGGCGAGCATCATATGCAGCAATATTGAACATCAGATAATAAAAAAGCAAATTTATAAGATATTTACTACAGGTGCCCCACCCACCAACTCGGCAAAGCCAACTGCCTCGCATTTAATTTCATCACACCTTCATAACCTGGAAGTATTCTAAACATATAAATCAACATAAAACAAGTCGTTGTACCACACATATTCAATGGACAGTTGCTATCTTCCTACCATTGGTCGTCTTTTGATGATTTGCTACACCCATCTGAGTCTGCTACTCAAAACGCCATTTTGTGAAGGTTGCTTCACTGCGCATGTCCCTTCTCTTTGTAGCGTTGACGATTCTTTTCTCCAAGTACCCTAACCTAAGGCTATTTACAGTTTCTGGTAAGACCATTCTATAAATCTTATTATTGAATTAATAATAAAGGAAAGATTGCAACGGCCTCAATACTATTAAACAGGGTTAAAAAGATCGTTCTACATGGACTTTTCAGATCCTACAGTATTGATTCTGAAATCCGAACATCACGATTTGTGATTTTTAACATACTCTGTTTATTCCAGAAGCTTTTTATTTATAAAACCAAACATGTTTGAACTAAAATTACGAAAACAAGCATTTGTATGTGTTTTTATTTGATAAAATACAATAAATAAGAATATTCGTAAACGGCCCCTCCGTTTCGGAATTCGTAATTGGTTGGTTCTTCGCAAACGGCGTATAACATACATACAAGAAAAACTTGATGCAAAGCATCAATTCGGCGCCAAAATTTTGAAGAATTAAAACATACGTTATTAAATAACAGTACACGTGTTTATCAGTTATTTTAACTATCTTATCATCAGTACTAAACCTTGGTATATTTAGTGGTCATGGACATAATATTAACAAACGTTGCTATGTTGACTTGGTTAAATGTATTTTGAATTAACTAGGTCATTCAGACAATTTTCCAAACGGTTTCGTTGCAGGACTTTCCTTAAAATGTGTTAAATGAATTGACTGCATTAGGTTTAAATAAATAGTTTATGGAAAGATAAGGTGATGTATATTCATTTGTCTCCCTATATAATTATATTCGAAAGTTGTCGTTGTTAATTTAATTATCTCCCATTTAGATATACAATTTGGAGGTTACTACATGTATATCCACATTAGATATTAGAGCCTGATACAACTTTACTGTCCATGTTAGGTATGTGGGGACATCCATGTCCCAAGAACACATGATATTGCTGCTCTAACAGTACCAGATATTTTCTTCTTCTGAAAAACTTATCAGGGGCTTTATGCAGAATAAAGCAGTTATCGATATAAATCCATACGGCCTTGACCTTTCTGTCAAAGGAGGAATTAGTATGTGTAAACAACTACATCAGTTTGTTTGTTTGAGAATGGTGTTTTACTTACGCAATTTTTAGCTCATTTTAGGCCATGATGGTTGATTTTTCTGTGGCGGAGGCAGACCACCCACTTATTCCTGGGTAGAACCAGTACTGTACATCTCCCGCCATCCGTAAGAATCAACACTTTCTCACAAGTAGAGCTCAATCCGCAGCGGTGAGAGGCGTGAAGGTTTACAATGCAACATCGCTAACCCTTGACCACGGAGTCGCTCACCAGGATGCTACACATGAAGTTTCATTTAAATCAGACTGTTTGTTTCTTTAAGGTTATACATAAGTTAATTTTATAACGTAGTAAATGACACGATCCACCCAATTTGAACAAACTTGAAAGGTCAATGCTAAGATGCTTAACATAATGTTTCATGAAAATTTCAGTGTTGGTTACTGAGAAGAAGACAGATGGATGACAGCCTATGGTAAAGCTGATCTTGCACAAGCCAGTTCAACTTCAGCTTAGAAAACAATATAAAATGCAGTGTCCAATCTAGGATCTAAAAAGCAGGGGGGATTTTCACCCCTTCCTCTAAAAATGTGGGGGGATTTTCAAAAGTAAAGGGGGATGGGTTCAAACAAATCTATTACACCCTTTTCATAACACCATTTCCACTGGAAGTCGCATAATTTTGAATATTTTTGATTCCGAGTCTGCGCTCATAAATCTACTTTCGTTTTCAATACATTTGTCTGCATTTGACAGTCAAAATGAAGCATTACAAAATTAGCGATTTCCCGTAAACGAAATTTAAATGCCAAAACTTTCCGATATATCATCGTATTTTCTCATTTCTTAGCAACATTTAATGTAATTTGCCAATAATAATTAATCAAAACGATTTAAAAACGAGAACAATGTGAAAACATTTGAAACGCAGATATTACGATCGATAAATTTCGTTAAATTTTTCTAAAATTCGTATTACGCATTTAACCATTTGATTTTATAATCAGCCTCGTTTTCAGTCAAAATACAGGGAGACATCGTTTTAATGAAATGATTATGTATAATTTTTGAATTATTGGTGCATCATTTCTTACAGAAATTCAAGAAATCGCTAAGCAGTTTTATCTCTTGTGTTTTATATCTTATTCTGGTGCGTTTTATAGCATGCTTTAAATGCCATTTAAACATTTTTAATTACAATCCAAACATACTCAACTATCAGTCCTTTTGATTCCCCATGCCTAAGGTCAAAGTACTACCACAGTATGTCCATGGTACGAACAGCCTTCTGTTTTTGACGATCATGTTGTCTTGAAACGCGCCTTAATTCCGAGTCATACCACGGTTTATCATTAGGCCTAATAGTAACAAGTTTTGATGGAATACATAATTTAACAAACTCTATAAATGTATTTGTAAAAGTCTTACACGCTTCATGAACAGATCCATTTTAATTTGGTCAAACGTTTTGAACATGTTAACGAAATTACGGACATTTGACACACACTTTTAAAATAAACGCAAACAAAATATGTAAATGAGTAATAAAAAAACTAGTAGTTATTATCAATACCATTGTCATCGCATATTCCGCAGTGATCATTATATACAAACATCACACATTATTATGGTCATCATCGCCATCATAGTTATCATATAATTATAATCAGTCATAATTGTAATCGTGAAGTTATCGTCCTCGGCACCATATCAGCAACATAATAAAAGTACTGATAAAAAGTATCAAAACTAATATCCAATAACTAAATGCTAATCACTAAATGCTAATCATCATCTTCATCATTATTATTACCACCCATCACAATCATCATCATCATTTTTATAATGAGCATTAATATATTTATCGTCATCTTCATCACCACCATCATCAACAACATAGTAATAATTATGTTGGTAATTGATATACCGTAATAATTACGAATATCGCTGTCATAGCACAATCGTTATCATACACAACACATTATGTCATCATCGCCATTATCATCATAGTCATCGTTAAACTTATAACCGTAGTTCTCATAAATAACACACCATAGTCAAAATATCACTATAATTTAATTACGACATCTGACATATGTGTTCGTTATTACTGTAAGAATAATCGTTCATGTCATTCTAGAAAAAGTAAGGACTAATCAATTGTCTTTAAAAGTACAGTTACACTGGTTTCTTCTTTCTTTGCAAAGATCCTACCATCGCGAGTCCAGAAAGCATGGATTTCTTTGTGGATTCTAGCGTTTATTAAACGTTTAATGATTCCATGGTTGTAGGCTGTTAAGTCTTCAATGACAAAGATTCTGCTCGAGTTACCTTTTAAGATTTTCCTGCGGATGTATACTGCGTTTTTTATGTGGTAACGAGAGAACTTCACAATGCGTTGTTTCTTGTCTCTACCTATTGGACGGCATCTCTCAACGTCGGACACAGAAATGGGGTTACCAGAAGAATGATCAATTTGAAGAATATGTTCGTTGATGAACTCTACAACGTGAGAAGTCAGTTTGGCTTCGTCTGTGACAGACGATGGAACATCGAAGTTGTTGATACGCAACGAATTCCTACGGCCATATTGCTGCAGGTCATTGAAGCTCAGCTCAAGAACATCACATTTGTTGTGTAGTTCTCTAATTTCACTCTGGGCTCTTTCCAGAGATGCTGATTTCTTAGCGATGAGTTCGTTCTGCTGTTTCAAAATCGCATCTTGGGTTTTAATAGTTTCCATCAGTTTTTCGTTAGATGGCAGATTTAATTACTGGTGAGATAAGACCAGACAGTATAGGGGTAATCCCTGTCAGAAAAGTCTCATTTGCAAAGACCTTGGTTACTTTGTTGGCGAATGTTAACCCTTTAGACAGTAAACTGATATCAGGAAGTGAGTTTTGGCGTTTCAGAGATGGAGTTTACACCATGCTCATCAGATTTACGTTTAATGTTTATCAGGGCTTTCCCCCAGCCATTTATGGCGTGGCGGTGCCGCGATGCCTTCAACTCAGAAAGTGACTTACCGCCACGCCTTAATGTAGCCGCGATGCTTTAAATCCGTTGCCGCGATCCCTTAATCCTATCAATATACAATTTTCCCTTAGGCCAATTACCTGGCTGTGTGTAAACTGCCTGAAGCTATGACTCGTGTTGATGCAGTAAAGGCGGTCACGTGGTACTCAATACACAGGGCTTAAGGGTAAACGTTCGTTGACTCTCCTCACGGTCAGATAATCGGACTCTCCTCAAAGTCAGAGGCGGTACCTAATTGATGGGAGGAGCTAACGCTACACGATTTACCGGAATGGAGTTGCTTTAACGAAACGGATTGAAACTGAGATATGAATTATTGGAACGGAAATTGTTTTGATGATTTAAAGACTAATACACACATGTCAGTCCAGTGATTTAAGTTTATTACGTCTCTGGTCTTATTATTATCATTATTATTATCTTAATAGTATAATCATTATTGGGTAGTTATTTCTATATAAAAAATAACAGTATAACATCTTTAAATAATAATTGTACCGCTTTCAGCAGAGTGGGTCAAGAAGATTTATCGATTTATCAGAAGAGACTAGTCTGGACAACGGTTACGGGCCATAACTCCGACAAAAATCATTCAGCTGGAACACGGCGACGATATTCACAACTAGGCTTGATACTGATCATCCTTGCCAAAGCTCGTTGAAATCTGCCAGGGGTTCAGGAGAACTAGTCTGGAGAAAGTGTATTACAACATTTAAAGGGCAATAACTCCCGCCAAAAATATATTATTCTTGATATATTATTAATAGTATAATCATTTTCGAGTAGATCTTACATTTAAAAAAGGGATGTTTCGAGTAAATCTTACATTTAAAAAAGGGATGTTCCTCTTTAAATGATTATTATACCACATACAGTAGGATGGGCATAGCAGCTGGCGAAAAGCATATCTCAAACGGAGATTGCATTTATTAATTCAAGACTATGTACGAGTATATATTTAAAAAAATACATCACGCACGCGCTTTAGCGTATGGATATATATATATATATATATATATATATATATATATATATATATATCACTAAGTCAACGGGCATATATACATTGCATAAACATGTCTGTATGTGTATGTTAGTTGACTAAGACTGAATGGATAGGAGACATAAGTAAATGAATGAGTTAGTAGTATAAGAACTGGGGGTACCAGGCCAGTTTTCCCTCGCGGGTCACGAGAAAAACTAATGAAATATGCCAGGGGGGACTCAGGCGTAACTCTCATTCACACCAAGATCTAAATGTAAGTCACGCCTAAATCAACACCAACATATTACAACAGTTTTCTCAAGCACCCCGCTCTGGAAAACTCCGCTGATACCCCCAGTATCTATACTACTAATCAATCCGGTTGTCATTTTAATAACATAACATTTGCAACTCGTTAAGCAAAGTCAGACGGAACCGGACAGTAGTCTTCATCATCGCTCTGCATATCATTTTTTACCATGGAGTATTTTATTTTTCTACACTTTGCTATTTTGTATTTCAGTTCAAGAAGCTCTTCTCTGTTACTATCCAGCTCACGTTCATAATTATCCATTCCAACCATCAATCGCCTTTTTTTGGTGTCCATAAAATCATCACGAACTACTTCATATACTACTTGGAGTTGCTTGCTTGTCATTATTCTTTTTTTATATATCTCTTTTAAATTGTTAAGTTTTCTGCAAACCTTTTCTAATCTTTCTTGTTCCATTATATAATAATACTATATACAATTATTTGTAAACCCTTGAATGGTACTCAACTATTACAATTAACATCTGTCATACTCTATCATGGTATGTTTACTTGTATGCTAACGTATCTTGTCCGTTATCTAGTATGTACCGTTTATCATCATAAGCTGATAAACTTTTTTTATTTATTGCATAGCTGCTTATGTTATGCTTTTGTGATCTAATAACTTTCATCTCATGGTGAGCTTCTGTTGCCGTAAACAAAATCTTTTTGTAATCGTCATGTGCTATCTGTTTTTTAACAACACACTTTTTAACGCCCTTACATTTCTTTGCACTAACCTCATTATCTAGCACATACGAATATAGTTTACTTCGCAAACCAACAAATTCAACAATAGGCATACCGCACGTTTCATCTTTCATCTTGCCAATAACCTTTTTATTATCGTTAAAATGAAACTGACTTTTCGGATCATAATCACAATTATCAAACAGTTCTTTATCCTTGTAAAAGTCCGCATACACATCTTTTGTTTTTATTTCATAACACAAGGAATCGGTATCAGCAAATAATAACTTAGCTTTTCTATCATATTTGTTTTTGATATAGTTGTAATGGAAATCATACATCAAATATTTTGACAAGTCTAAAATACACATGCCAACATAACAAGGACGATTTAAAACTAATCGTTCTTTTATTCTGTTTATGGCAAATAAATTTTCATTAAACATTTTACAAGAAATAAATGAAGGTCTTGCTGCATATTTTAAGAGAACCTCCTCGTCGTGAGTCAATTTAACATTAATTCTTTTTCTCAAATTTTCCATAGTTTTACCAAAAACTGAATTGTTCATCAGTTTTAATAAATCCTTTTCAAAAGCATTTTTACCAGCTGTTCTCTTGGCAGTATTAAAGTCTATGTATGTTTTCAACCACTTTGATTCGTCAAACTGTAGTATTCGGTGTATTTTTGTTACATTCAATCCGAGTTTTTTATACAATTCTAAGTTTCTGAAATGCACAACATACTTTTCTTTATTTTTCAACGTCGTAACAAGTTTATTAACATTACAATGAACTAAATTAAACTTTTGTTTTAAATTTTTGCAATAGTCTGACAACCACTCATCTTTTATGTTTAAACTTTCCGGGGCGAGAGGATAATCATTATGCGAATCATGCAGTTTCTCAGGATACTCAATATCGCACTCAACAATGTAATTTGATATTCCTTTTTCAAACTTATCAACCCACTTGAAGTTGCCAGTAGGTAACGGTTGACACATGGCCCAACCGTACAAGTTATTAGCATCAAGATATATTATGTACTTGTTTTCTTTTTTCTTGTCATAGTTTTTCATATATTTATTGTTAGCCTGTGAATATCTGTTTGCAATATAACTCGTGCCACCTCTTAAACCTTTTTCCACAAGCAAATATTGATCAATATCAGTTATTAAATCAAGTTGGATACCAGTCATCTTGAGGCATGCATCCCAGGCTAAACCAGGACTACTGAAGTAATGACAAGGATCTAATTTGTAATACTCAATGCACATTTTTCTAAAGTTTTCAAAAACATCTGTCAGCAAATCACATCAGTCGTAAGATACAGATCATGATATTCTCCCATATTTTTAATCTTAGATGTTTTCCATATTTTTTAGCGTGTTCATAATCCACATCTGAAATGTGCTCATCATTTAATTGAGAATAAAAGCTATCTTTGCCGGTAACTTAGTATCCTTGAAGCGTTCAAAACTGTTCATGTAATCATAAGGATAAACACCTTTTCGTTTTATTAGTTCTAGCTTGTCGCCAGAGTATTCCTGAGAGGTATACTGAAACGAAGGGATGTTTTTTACTAAACTTTCTAATGATTGAGACATAAACTGAAAACTGTCAATAAACACCAAACTTTGTTCTAACATAAAAGCCATGTACTTCTCCATGTTATTTGGTATAACATATATCTTTCTTTTAAACTTCCCGATGTGCTGCATTATGAAGTGAGAGTCATATCCTCTCAAGTTATGAAACACAACAGGTTTTTTTCTAGTCAACCTGAAATTAATATAACATATGTCATGAGCGCTTCCCCTATACTTTCCAGTTATATGACAATGGTCCCTGACTTTTCTGATGGAGTTTTTGTATGCCACTGTATAACCCGTGTCACCTTTTTTGAGAGTTGTTGCAAAACCATTACCACAAATATGACATGATTTAAATTTTTGAAATCCAGCTTCTTCTTCCTGTGACATTACTAGATCTTTTTTTAAAGTTTGCATTCATAGTTGTCTTGCACCACTTTTCTTCTTCTATTATACCCATAACTGCAATCAGTATGCTTTTGATATGCTTCTGTATGTGATTTTTTAGGATTGTTTGATGCTGAAGAAATACTTTCGATTACTGCTTCAAAATCAGCATATATAACAAACGGAACCATTAGCTGTCTGTCGTAGTTTTTAAACTTAACTTTTTCATCTTTGTTTGGCATCTCTATTGCTTGTTTTCCATTAAGTGAAAGACAAACAGGTTTATGTTTTTCCAGAACTCTTTCTAATGTAAAGCACTGCAAGCATGTTTTACAAAACCATTTTCTTTCCTTGTGTGCTGTTTGATTATACACCAAACTGTTAAAATCTTTTATCCACACGTAATGATTTTTTTCTTTTTCGGTGATCAAAAGCATATCCCATGTTTTTTCTGCTTTATTTTTTGATATGTGCAAAGGGTATACTTGATTATCTTCATACCCAAATATGTTAAAACAAATGTTGTTTTGTTTTTCTATTTTTGGGATTTGTTTGATAGAAACAGGAAATGTATTTCCTTTATAATTTAGATCTCCAATATACTTTTTGTACTTTGTTATTCTTTGTGGTTTATTATTGGCAGGAAATTCATAAGCCAAATGGCACCATCTGAAGCATTCGTTATCTTTTTCATTTTTTATATTTATTAATCCCTTTTTAGCATTAGCAAGTTCTTTTGGTAAATCTAAATAAGAGCTACCTCGTAAAGGGTTATGCGTTATTCGAATTATATAGTATGCGTCTAGTGTCTCAATTACCCAACCACTTCCCATCTGAATCCAATTTCCAACTCTATTTATAATTTCCTCACGTGCTTTGTCCAGCGTCTCGATAATATTATTTTCGGTTAATATTGTTGCTGCTTTAGGATTAAAGTAAGCTGTTTTGTATGTGGTTGCAGGACCTGTTGCTATGTCTCCCATTGATGTTTTTTTAAAAGTATGTTTCACATCAACACTTAATCTAAAGCCGCCCGTTTTTCTTAGTTCCGTTTTAAGAAATTTTATAACTCTTGGTTGTGTTTTCTGCAGTCGAGTGAGCGGGTCATTACTGACAACATTTACTTTAAAAACCTTGCTATACTGTTTTGGGGATGTTTCAATTTCTCGGATACTCATTATTATAATATTACATAAGAATATTTCTTTAAGCCCCTATTAATTAATTAATTAATTAATTAAATAACATTTTTTTATTTAATATTTTCGCCCTCATCGGCGTCCTCGCCGGCGTCCTCATCGGTATCCTCGCCGGCGTCCTCATCGGTATCTTCATCGGTAACCTCATAAACATGTTCACCGGTGTCCTCGTTAGTAACTTCATCCAAGAGAGCATCTATTTCATTATCCAGGAGAATGTCTAAGTATCTCCGAAAGCATTTTTCCTCAAGAACTCTATTATCTATCATCTGACTTATTTTTACATGATATTTGCAGTATCTATCGAAATCAACAGTTTCAAGATCACCTCCAGCTGCCAGTGATTTTATTTTTATCCTGTATTTGCAATAGTTTATAAACTCGTCTTTATCAAAAACTTCTGCATCGATCATTTCTTTTAAACTTTCGACAAACGTTTCAAAGTCTTCATAGCATCCGATATCAGTATTAATCATATGAGGTTTTTCTAGATTGCTGATTAGATTATCTCTGAACAACTCAACATTTTTAGACATTACTTTTAATTGTGTTTCATTAAAAATCTTAATTTCCTTTTCTGCTAGATCTGTGAGAAGCTTTACAGCTTCATTGCACTCAATCTCAGTTTTTATTGCCCAATCTTTTTTAAAAGCTGCAATATCATCTGACAATCGTTGCATGTGAACTGTCTCAAACTCTTTGATAAGTTCATTTGTCTTGGTTAAAAGAGCCTGCTCGTAAGCAGCTACTTTTTTGTAAACCTTCTGTTCCTCTTCAAAATGTTTTCTTTCTTCTTCTGCATAACTGTAAATACTCATATATTAAAGATTCTATTATTTTACTCAACCATACATAATAATTGTAATTCCTTTGTTAAGTAAAACATCATAGTGGGCAATAAAAGAAACTTCGTATAAAGTTGGATGGTAACTGGTTGCCTCTGAAATTTGTTTCTCGCACAAAGAACGTAATTTTTTTATATCTCCTTTTTTTATTTTCCATGACAGTTTTAGTTGTTTTTGCCATTGTTATGATTCTTTCTGTCAAATCTTGAAAGTTTGAAAAAATTAAAAGCTCTGCATCTTATTTACACGCATCTTCAAAATCAATAGTTTTCGCGTGTTCCGTTTCATCTTTCTTAAAGTTTTTGATTTTCTTTTCTATACGTTCCATTTATATAATTACATAAGATAATATTTCTTTAATCCTATATTTTAAAAATATATTCTATATTATAATATAATGAATTGCAAATATTGTGAAAGAGTTTTGGTTATTATTGATCCCCCTGGGACGTGCATAGATTGCATCTTATTTTACCCAACTAATAAAAAGAAGCTTTGTAAATATTGTACCAGAGCCAAGCTGTGTTACAAGTGTACTTGCTGATTAGATTATAAATTGTAACGATACTTGTGAAGTTTTCGATAACGAGCGTGTTTGCCTTAATTGTGGCACTCACAATGGTAACAATCTTATTTAAAATATTTAAAATATTAAAAATAGAAAAAGAAACAAAACTGATTAAAACAAAATCAACCAGAGAAAAGTACGATAGGATATGGAAACAAGTTGAGATACGACTGGATGCCATGGCCGTTTAACTTGAACAGATGCTCCTGCGGGGCATCTCTACTAGCTTAATTTACATTAAGCTTGAACCTTTTCATATACATTTCCAGAGGTTCCGTGAAGTTATCATTCTTTTGAATCTCTAATATTTTATTTAAGACAATCCTAATTATTTCCTCATCATTTTCTAGTCCTGTGGTTGTTTGAACATATGATAGAAGTTGTTTGAAACTCCTATGATGTGTTTTAACAAAGTCTTTCTTTCTGCTATTCTTGTTTTACTTGCTAAAACAGCAACTACTGGAGGAACTGCACCAACTGCAGCCACGAAAACAGGAATTGCAGGAACCAATGCCAATACGGCAGTACAACCAATTATCCCACTAACAATTTGTAATGTTGTGTTTATAATACCGCACAATTTATAGCTACGTCTGTATGCAGCCACAAGTCGTGTCAAATGATCAATTAATTCTTCTTTGTTAGTAATTTGTGTCATGTATAATTACAGTTAGACAATAATTTAATCAAGATATTTAGAAAATAGTTGCTCATGTTCTTTGGATGATATTTTACCTATTTCTAATAATTCATGGATTATGCTAATACCTTTATTTATTATCTGTAGACGATTATTTCCTGATGCAATACTTCCACATACTAATCCAGAGCACTAACCAAATCATCAGGACTATTATAATATTCAAAATCTTTCTTTAAAAGCATTTTTTGACAGCTTTGAATAAGTTTTTTTATTATTGTAACGCTTTGTTATCAAGTCTATAAAATCATCATCTACTTTTAGATCTAGCACAACTGCTTCTCCTTGTTTGGCAATAAGTTTGTGATGACCAACACTCCATAGTGATCATCTTTGTTGACTTTGTAGGAATTTCTTTTTTGTTGCATCCCTTTGCCAGTCTTTTGTACAGTATCACTAGCTGCTTGAATTCGCTCAGGCAACTCATTCATGTAAAAAATCAGAGCATTTGCCTCATCCGCTTTTTTATTATGTTCTTTTAAAAGTAAAGCCCTTTTTTGTTTGCGAAGCTTGTCGTTAGTCATTAATATTGAAAGTTCACGTTTAGTCGCATCGGTTGTCGCATTCCTGTACCTCTCTTTAAGTTTTTCTTCATCAAGGTTGGCTGCTTTTGTTTTTAGACCGCTTATCTCAAAAATCATATCCTTGCGCAGACTCTCAGCCTTTTTAATATATTTATCATAATCAGCTTTTCCTTCCATAATACCTGGTATTTTAGATGGTGTTGGCAAATCGTACTTACCAAGTATGACTTTATCCATACCAGCATCCAAGACAATATCTTCTTCCCATTCTTTGTCTATTTCTTTTATTATTTCTTTATTATTATTCAAAATTTATTATTTCGGGATCAAAATAAGCACTCTGTCTGAAGCTTCTCTTAATTTTGGTCCAGACTTTAATGTCTGCTTTAGTTCCTCTTCGTAATCAGCCAGCGGTGCTTGGTATTTGGGATCCACGGTTTGCCTGATAGCTACACGCTCAGGTGGGGCAAGTAATTGCGGACGTATTGCCTCAGCAAGAAGAGCCAACTGTTGACGTATTTCTGGAAGGGTAATCAAATGTTCAGCTAGCCGCCTTGTTTGCTCTGTTATTTCGCTAGTTACAGGTTTAAATACTTCTGTGTACAAATCACGACTAGCTCCTTTTTCTAGTCTTTTTCGGATAACTTTATTCTCGTATTCTTTAACAAGCTCACTCGCTTTTCGCATTTTATCTGCTAATTCTTTCCATTTTAACAAAGACATGTAACAATATAAGTTAGATTAAAATAAGATAAATTAAAATGAGTTAAGACAAGTATTATCCAAGCATTATTATAATGCAAATCCCGAACTATGAGATGAAAACAGAAAACGGTAATTTTAAACAGATATGGAAATTTATGGCAGACTGTTGTTTTAGAATGTTAATTTGCGGTAATTCAGGTTCTGGCAAGACAAACACATTAGTTCACATGTTGCTGAAACCTTTAGTTTATTACGACAAGATTTATTCGTTTGCTAAAAACTTGGAGCAGTCTAAGTATCAGGTTTTGTCACAAAAACTTGAAAAGATAGCAAAAAAGAATAAAATCCCAGTCGAAGATATATTAGAATGTTTAAATGATGAAGTTATCCCTGTGAGTGATTTAGATTCAGATAATCAGAAGATAGTTATTTTTGATGATTATGTTTGTGAACGCAATCAAAACGATATTTTAATTATTTCATCCACGGAAGACACAAAAATTGTTGTGTAATTTATTGATCTCAATATTATTACAAAACTCCCAAAGACATTCGTTTGAACTGTTCTCATTACATCTTCTTTGCAACTCCGGTTAATCGCGAGCTGGGTATGCTTTCCAAAGAACAAGATGTCAGCAAAAGCAGTACAGAAAAGCGACTGACAAGCAGTACGACTTTCTGTATCTGGATCGCCCGAGGAAGTTAGTCAAAAGAAACTTCACCGGTGATATTTAATCTAATCATATTATATATAATGGGGCTTTTTAATGATCTTGGCGAGGAAGTTACTACTGGCAGTGTTAATATTACAAATTTTGGTATTGTGCTGTCTGAGTATGTAAAACAAAAACATTTGGTTAATTATCTTCACAAGGGTAGAAACCAGGAAAATGTTTTGAGAAGTGATCTTAACATGAATAAAAATAAAATTTTCAATGTAGGCAATCCTGAAAAAGCAGATGATGCAGTAACAAGGCAATATACTCAAAGAAGAATAACAAAGATCATACGTGATTATAATATTGATAAAATTCCAGACATGATAAAAAAGTTGACAACAGGTGTTGAAGATAAACTAAGTCTGATACAAACAAAGTTACAAACAAACGTGGGAAAATGATTGAAATTCAAAACGGATTGAAAGATGAAATAAAACTTTTGAGTGATGCTTTGAAAGAGTTAGAAAAGAAAGAAGATGTATTGGAAGAGAGTGAAAACTTCAATAAATTAAGTGAACAAATAAGAATTGGTGTTCAAAATATTAATACACGGATCGAGGGAATCAACAAACAAATGGTTGATAACAATGAACTAGAAACTGCTATTGCTGATGCTTCAAAACAAATGAGAACTGCTTTTACCACCGAAATAACTCAAATTAAAATATTAAATGAGCAGATAAACACCAACGTTGCTGATATCAACAAAGAATTTGAAGACATCAGAAAGAAAATGGTTGACGGTAAGTCGCTGGAGACTGCTCTGAACAAACTGGTTGACACTGATAAACTTGAGACTGCACTGAGCAAACTGGTTAACACTGATAAACTTGAGATTGCTATTGATGATGTTTCAAAGCAATTGAAAGCTGCTGAGGATGAAAGGAGCAAAGCTTTTGATGGTGAAATAGCTTCTCTCAAGGAGCATAATCAAAAGTCTGATAGCCGGCACACAGCAGTTATTGTTATAATTGATGGGTTGAAAGTAGAAGTAGACTGTTTCAGTCAGGTTCTACTGTTTGAATATACGATAGATGGAATATGTATTATTCAAGATAACTTTGTTGTGGACTCTCGTATGGCGAGAACAAATTTTGTATCGCATCCAACAAAAAAAACACTTGAAAGAACCATTCATCGGCTCTTTCTTGGACCATTTACTTTTGTAACAAATCCACTTATAAATACTGCAGAATATTTTCATGCGTGTGTTTTTCTAGGACCTTTCATTGAAAAATCTGGAAGTTATGTATTTGAAATAGACTTTACTTATACAGGAGGAAACGTAATACATTTTCTTCTTGGTAATGATAATCGGGAAAAGTTATTATATCCAAAGCTAGACAATGACAAACGAACACTAAAAGAAACATTCAAATTATATTTTACAAAAATGCATTAATTTTCAGACCAATTATACAAAGTAACACTACTCAAGTTTTCAATTTTGAAAAATCGAGTTTAAAAATGTTTTATTCAGGTGATTAATTTTATCTATCCTATATTAAATGGAACTAAAAATTGTATTATCATCAGAAAAGGCGTCAATAATTAATAGCTCGAATACAAAAGTTGGATCAAAGATATTTAGTGAGTCTGTGAAAACAGCAGGCAAGAAAGCATTAGAAACTGCTGGAAAACAAATCTTAGAAAGTGGTTCTAAAAAACTTGGGGATGAAGTAGGAAAAATGGCCGCTGATAAGTTAGTTTCAGTTATTAAACCTAAACCAAAAGGTGAGATAATTTTAAAAGAACTTAGAAAGGCTGATAACAAAAAAGAAGTTGTAGCTGGAACTGAAGAAGATGTAGCTGAAACTGAAGAAGATGTAAATGCAAAAATTAACAGATTACTATCCGGAAGAGGAACCAAAAATATTAATGCAAGAATTAAACGATTAATTAATAAAAAATAATCTAATTACTAGTATACATAGATGTTTCGAAGTAATCAATATAATACTAGATATGAATATGTACCTATTCAGTTAGATACTCCTATAGCACAACCAGGAAATGCTACCAGGCAAATAAAAAGTGGATATCAGTTTACAATAAATGATAGAAGATCTTACTTTGATTGGTATAACGCTTATTTTGAAATCAGTTTTCGGGTAAACAAACTTGCTGATGGAGCCGCTTTCGCAGACGCTGACAGAATTGCTTTAATTAACTATGCGGCTTCACTGATTGATCAAATGCAAGTAAGGCAAAATGTAAAAATAGTTTACGATGGAAATAACGATAATAAACTCAAGTGGATTGATTAACAGTTATGCATATGCTGTCGTTGCGGTTCTCATTCCAACATGAAAAAAACACCAAAGCCGTGTTGGTCAGCTCCGCCCATTTTATGCTCCACCCATTACTCTGAGGAGAGTCAACAGGAATATGACTGTGAGGAGAGTCAACGAACGCTTACCTTGTGTGTGTGTACAAGCGTTTATTTATCCTCGCTGTATTGCACTAAGCATTTTAGCGAGCAGACCTAGGTTTTAAGTCTCATCCGAAGGACTGGTAAGGTAGGAAATACTTTTGAAATATTTCGATAATTAACCCAAATTCGGTCCTGGCTGGGATTGAACGCGCGATCCCTGGGTTACTAAGCCGCAATGCTAACCATTACACCACGGCGCTTACCTTGTGTTATGTCTGGCAGGTTATATGCTAAGTGTTAAGTTAACAAAAGATGATTAGGGGAGTGAGTGCCGCTAATTAAATTTGGTTTATTGCCCAATTTGGTCATGATTGGTCATGATTAAAGGAGAGAGGTATCGTTGATTGGTATTTGTAACGCATGGGGATAAATGACGGGTTTAAATGGATAATTTAATTGAACGTTTATCGTGTTTAGTAGGATGTTTAAATCGTCAGCTTTTGTCGGTAAGTATAATGAATGAGGTAGATATTTTGTAATTATTTAATAATAACACAATCAAATAATTAAGGTAGCATATTTAACTGATTTTTTTGTCTTGATAATTACGCTAATTAATCGATATTTTCGGGAACTTTAAAGAGAAATCGTCAGTTTGCTTATTGAAGTTCAGTGAAGATTTTGTAATTATATAATTATTTCTTTATTAAATAATTAAAGTTGCCACCAATTGCATTTGGTATTAGAATATTAGACTGTAATGATGTTCACAAGACTGATAACTGTGTCAGAAACTGTTTCAGTGATTATATGTGCTATGAGATGTCTTGTATTCTGTCAGAAAGTGATTTGCTAGCATTTTTTATTAAAAGATTTTTGCTGCTGCTGCTTATCTGCTGCTACTGTTTTTCTGCTGCTGCTGCTGATGATGATGATGCTTATCTGCTGCTACTCTTGTTGCTGCAGCTACTGCTGCTGCTGCTGCTGATGATGATGCTTATCTGATGCTACTCTTGTTGCTGCTGCTACTGCTGCTGATGATGATGATGATGATGCTTATCTGCTGCTACTGTTTTTGCTCCTCCTGTTGCTGTTGTAGCTGCTGCTGCTGATGATGATGAGGATGCTATGATAATGATGATGATGCTTATCTGTTGCTACTGTTTTTGCTGCTGCTGCTGCTGCTGTTGTAGCTACTGCCGCTGCTGCTGCTGATGATGATTATGATGATACTTATCTACTGCTACTGTTTTTGCTGTTGTTTTTGCTGCTGCTGCTGCTGATGATGATGATGATGATGATGATGATGCTTATCTGCTGCTACTGTTTTTGCTCTGCTGCCGCTGCAGCTGCTGCTGCTGATGATGATGCTTATCTGCTGCTACTGTTTTTGCTGTTTTGTTGCTGCTGCTGCTGCTGATGATGATGATGATGATGCTTATCTGCTGTTACTGTTTTTGCTGCTGCTGCTGTTGCTGATGAGGATGATGATGATGAAGATGATGATGATGTTGTTGATGATGTTTATCTGCTGCTACTGTTTTGATGCTGCTGCTGCTGCTGATGTTGCTGCTGCTGCTGCTGCTGATGATGATGGTGATATTTTATGATGATGATGATCCTTGAGACAGTGATGTTATGCTGCTGCTGCTGAGTTGATTGCGATGCTGAATATGGAGACTGGTGAAGGTGGTGTTGTGGTTGTGGAAATGCTGGAGGTCATGATGATGATGCTGATGCTTATCTGCTGCTTATGATTTTGCTACTGCTGCTGATGCTGATGATGATGAAGCTTATCTGCTGCTACTGCTGCTGCTGATGATGATGCTTATCTGCTGCTACTGTTTTTGATGCTGCTAGTGCTGCTACTGCTGCTGATGATGATGATGATGCTTATCTGCTGCTACTGTTTTGCTGCTGCTACAGCTGCTGCTGCTGATGATGGTGATGATGCTTATCTGCTGCTACTATTTTTGCTACTGC